>JAEIFV010000966.1:0-115747 GCA_018904265.1 Lordiphosa collinella | reverse complement strand
TGTTAATTAACAGAGCATTAACATTATGTGAGCAAAAGGCGCTTGTAGCGCCAAAAAGTATGCAACTTTTTTATACCCTTTATAACTCTGCCATTTATTATCCGATCTTACGAAACTTTCAGAGATTCTAGATATTCTGCACATACACTACACTGCAAAATATGAGCTTGATATCTTCAAAATTGTTGCAGCTATTCAACATTTTTGTTGAATTTTGAAATAAGCTTGATCCGCGTAGGGACAAAATTTGGTTGCTCTAGCTCTTCTAGCCTCCGAAATCTACGTGTGTTCATACAGACAGACGGACATGGCTATATCGACTCGGCTGTTGATGCTGATCAAGAATATATAGACTTTATGGGGTCGGAGATGCTTCCTTCTGCCTGTTACATACATTTGCACGGCTTTAGTATACCCTTTTTACTCCGTCCGTCTGTCCTTCTGACCGTCTGTCTCTCCGTCTATCTCCTCCGTCAGTTTGAAGCAATCCACACCGAACTTTGCACGAAGCCTTTTGGTACAAATACGCTGTACATTTGTCGGAACCGGCCGGATCGGGTGACTTTAGCATATAGCTGTCATAGGTACGATCGGTCGAAAAACTAGTCTTAGTGAGAAAAACTTTTTTGTTTTTAATGGAAACGCCTCCAAAGTACGTATTTCTTAGTTTACTATCCTTTCCTATGATTTCACTAAGCTTGGTCGAAATCGGATGACTAAAGCATATAGCTGCCATAGGAACGATCGGTCGAAAAACTAGTTCGAGTGAGGAAAACGTTTTTGTTTTTAATGAAAGCGTCCTTTTTATTGGCATATTCTTATTTTATATATTTTAACACATGTCTACATAGTTTTATCAAAATCGGATGACTATAGCATATAGCTGCAGTATGAATGATCGGTCGAAAAAGAAGTTCTAGTGAGAACAACTTTTTTGTTTTAAATGGGATCGCCTCCAAATTTCGTAATTAACAGTGTATTATGCTTTTCCATGATTTCACTAAGTTTGGTCGAGATCAGACATCTATATAGTATAGATCCCATAGAAAAGTAAGGTCCAAAGAGTAGTCTTAGTTAGAAAAACTTTTTTATTTTCAATGGAAGCTGCAAGGGTATACAAAACTTCGGCCGAGCCGAAGTTAACTTTCCTCTATTTTTTTATATTCAAACTAATTAGTAACACTTCAATTTTGTTCTTTGAAAAATATTACCAATGTAATGATCAGCTTTTGCCTTTGGTAAATTATTAAATACGCTGTGGATTCAAGAGCCCTGAAAACAGGAGCTTTTATATGGGTTCTGAAAGTTTCTTAAAATTTTGAAAGATTTTCCAGATTTTCTTATTAAATTTTATTGCCGATTCTAAGACTCAATAGGTCAAATTTTGAAATGTCTATAACTTTTGTGAAAGCAAACCAAAACTTTAGGTTCGGAACAGGTTCAGGTTCAGTTATAATTTCTAAAAAGGTTTGGTTCAAGGTTCGGTTCACAGTAAATAAAATGAACGAAGATGGCTTAGAACCGTCTTGCAACTCTGCTTGATATAAATAATAGCATTTTAGCTTTTCTCTGATGCTCATTAGCTGCTACAATGTGTTTCTATTATTGGCGTTCTGAGTACTTGACTTTACGATGACTTGTTTATGACATTCCATGTTATCTGCTTAAGGCCTAAGCTCAGATGATATAAAAATGTAATTAAGAACAATACTATAGCCTTAAATCTATTATGTTTATACGCTTGATATATTCTTGACGAGTTGAGTCGATTGAGCTTTGTCCGTCCTTCTGTATGTTTCTACGCAAACTAGCTCCTCAGTTTTGAAGCTATCGATCTGAAATTTTACACAGAGTCATCTTTTAGCTACACACTGCACATTTGTAGGAACCGCGAAAATCGGATGGTCACTTCTTGTAGCTGCCATATGAGTTTTTCACAGGCAAGTTCTTTTCCAACCAACTCATGAAAATTCAGTAAAATATTATATAGAACTAGTCCGATTTCATATTTGCTTTGCTATTACACTATTTTAAGATAAACTCTTTAGAGATGTATGACAATAATAAAGGCAACTTTATCTTTGTGACCAAATTTGTTCATGAAACTTCAAAAACAGGAATCTCTGTAGAACCTGTAATTCATACTCCTTCAGCCTCTCTTTTGTAATCAAAAAATCGTTATCATCCCGTAAATGTGCTGCTTTACATCGTTCATAGACAGTTATTTAGGAATGTTTCTCCTTTGCAATGCCTAGGTAGGTGTTTTTGGAAGCCAGGTAAACAAACAATTAAAAAATAAGGCTTTGGCTCCCAGTAGTGAGCTAAAACAATAAACAAAACAAAAAACATAAAAATTTTCGGTTTTTTTCCTATATTTGCATATTTTAGAATTTTTGTAATAAATTTCAAACAAGATATTCCCTACTCGGATGAGGCTAGGTTAAGCCAATTGAACCAGTCCATATATAGTAAACCAAGAGAAAACCAAGAACTTTGTACTTGAATTAAATACAAACGGTGTCAATCGGAGGTGTCCCAGAAATCTCTTCCAACTAAATTCCAACCCAAAACCAATTCTCGGTGTCCTAGAAATCTCTTTCGGTTGCTTTCAAACCTCTAGTATTTTGTTAAGAGATTTGGAGAAACCAACCAAAGCCAATACACAAACCAACCAATGCGACTTCGCTAGCTTACGCAAACTTAGCGAACTTAGCAAAGACACAAACAGGGCTGGCAAGTCTGAAACCATCAATACAGCTATAAACAAAATCTGATATCTATTATTTGCGAGCGACGAAGCCCTGTTTTTGTAGTTGGACCATAATCTAATACACACACCTTCTAACTAGACTTTTTAATAAGAAAATGAAATCTCTCCAAGTTCTGGGACACCGACGGATTTTTCGAGCGTTTTGCAAACCATCCGAAGCCAAAATCTCTAGAGATTTCCAGGACACCACCGAATAAATAGTACAGTACATACGATAATACTTGATTCAAGTATACAATTTTTATTTCAATTACGAAACGAAATAATTACTTGAAACTGTTTCGGGATATATTCGGGTGTGTCCTAGAAATCTCTAGAGGACTTTATGTGTAAAGTGGCAAGAATAATGTCGGCTACCAGATTTTAGGGAAGGAAAACCGTACGCATCTCTGCTTTGCCTTGAGCAGTCGGTTTCAAATCTCTCAACTTTTGTCATCAAATCTAGTAGCCTAGCATTTTGAAGACACTTCACATATTAACGCAAGTAGTTTTATTTTGAAATGAAACTGTTTATACACAAATCTCTAGAGTTTTCTGGGACACACCCGATTCAGTACATTTCGAATTCTTTTTAAATCTTTTTCAGCAAACTTTTAGATTGTAATGGTCTTCAATCAAGCCCGGTTTACTTTCAAAACAAGTACAAAATATTCTTTCTTAAGGTCCATTAATTTCTAAAGTCAACCCAAAAACATTTTAGAATGAGATTAAGAGTCTTTAAACAAGTACAAAATGTTCTTGGTTTAAAAGCCCATAACATTTTAAAGCTATTCCTAATTTGTTTTAAAGTGAGGTCTTTTTATTAAGCCAAAGAAGAATGGAAATATCAAAGGGCCATGAATTAACCAAAGACCAAGGTAGAATTACTGTAGGTCAAAAATTTATCATCACTTCACTCCATCACAGTCTCGCTTAAAAATAATTCGCATCGTCCGTTGCACACTTTTTGGAGCTTGCTAAATAAATCTATATTTTACTTAATCTAACATATTTTGTACTTGAACTAAGAACGCGGTTTTCTCGAAATTTTCATCTTACTGTAAGAACAAAATGATCTTGATTAAAAAACGTTTGTTCTCATTTCAATAATACTAACAGTCGATTATCGTATTTAGAATGTTTCATAGTCAATTTAAGTACACCGAAGAACGAATCAAACTTAAAATGTTAAGCATTAATCGGTATGTATTCTATCCCGTTTGGTCTAAAACGCCGGCAGCCGTTTTTTCTGAGTGTGGCTACGAATCCTATAGATAATCACCGCTTTTCGCATCTTTTGCATTCATGACTGAAAAGACTTGAACCTTATGGATAGTCTTAGCTCATCTGTAATACTGTGCATCTGTAATTGATCAGATATATACAAACTTTAGGAGTTACAGGGTATATAATATTCTTGTTTTACCGACTTTCTCATTTCGAAAGTTCAGAAACTGGAACAGGCCTAAAAATATCAATGCTAAAAGTAGTAGCAATATTTGTTCCTGCAAAATCTTCAGATTTAAAACCGTTTTTGGCCCAGATTTGGTCTCTGACTCGCAAAATTTTTGTGAAAACAATTGTAAATAGTTCATGCAATAAGATCACCACTCAGAGTCTTAAAAAATAAATTTAATTCTTTAAAATAATACGGATTGATTATATTTTAAAAAAATTTTCTTTCAGGTTTTCTGGCCTATTTCTGTATAATGCTGTCCTTTGTCTTCCTGGCCTACTGCAGTTTTGATTTCTTACAAAAGTTCAAATTAAAAGCCATGCGAAATTGGATTCGCAAATTGTCTTATGCCATTGTAATTCTTCTGGTCATAGGCTTACGTTTTTTGGTGTCTTTTGCCCAGGACTCGAAACTACCCAAGCACTTTAAGCCTGGTATAGGTGGAGACTATTGCTGGTTTGATGGTAGGCATGACTAAATCTAAATATGCCTATTTATAACTAACTATTCCCTTTTCAGTTCGTCTTTGGGGCATCTTGATCTATTACTATGCTCCCATTGTATTGTTATTGATCTTTAGCGTTATTTGCTGTTTGAGAGCTTATTTCGCCATCTTTGAGTTACCCGCAGATACGCAATATATTCAGGGAACACAGCTGCGAATTATAAAAACTCAGTGAGTTATCCAAAAGTTTGGGATTTCTAACATTTAACTTTGTTTTTTTGCAGTTTCTATGCCTTCTCGGCTTATGTGATAGGAGTATTTGCGGTATGGGTGCGTGAGATGATTGTTTATATCACGGCACGCATGCGTGAACACTTCTTCATCATTGATTTCTGGAGTGGTATATGCATATTGGGACTGGCCATAGCCGGTTTTATATTGCTACTGGGCAAGAATTTGTATGTCAAGGCCTGGTGGGCCATAAATGTGTAAGTGTATTCAAGTAGAGCCTTGATGAACTTAAATTATATTCTGGTACTTTCTTTTTTAGTGAATCCAGTCAAACTGATCTGAGCATAATTAATGCACGAGTTTACAAATTCGATGAGAAAGGTGATCTCAAAGCGAATGGTGAGTAAAACGATAACTAAACTAATGAATGATCAATAATAATATTTACACTCTTTCATTTACAGACTCACCCTACCAGCCAACGGTGACATCACTTTGAATGAGTCTGACGAAACTCGATTCAGAGATTTGACATACCTTTAAGTAAATACATAGATAGGTTAACACAAAGAACACAAGTATTGTTGAATAAACTCGAAATTTATAATGCTCTAGTCGATCTATAAATATTCAACGGACTGCAATGCGTCTGCAATGTTTATTGGTATCGACCGACACTGCAGCGATGCATTTCCAATGCTGTGCATACTAAATCATTTGGATTGCACATTTTGAGGGGTTCTATTGATTTATGATGTAACAAACTGTTGATTTGGCCATTAAAGCATTTAACACTTTTGTAAACAAAATACTTTTAACGTGCAGCAAAGTTTTGCAGAACTACCACATGGATAAGGGACAATTCAAGTGGTTGGCCACAAATGTGTCAATAAAGATGGCATTGCCTATGCTCGCTATCTTCATATCTGGGTATACTAGTATAATCTAAGCGGTCTGGTTTTTGTCACGGTTCTCCTAAAGAGGAAATTCAATATGACGAACTGTGAAAACGCTACCAGAGGTCGATAGAGACAAATTTTTAACCTCTAATCACTAAAAAATGTGGAAAAAGCTCTATCGCGTCGGCATTGTTGATAATTTTTACTTAAAATTGCAAATTATAGGTACCATATATAAACATTTTAAGACAAGACTATTTAGGAACCTACATACTTTGCTTATTGAACTTCCCAATCATCGTATTTTACTACTTCTTAGCCTTAAGCACTTTAACTTTTTATACCCTTGCAGAGGGTATTAAAAAATTGTCCGGATGATTGTAACGCATTAAAGGAAGCATCTCCGACCACAAAAAGTATATATATTCATGATCAGCATGACGAGCTGAATTGCCTTAGCCCTGTCCGTCTGTCCGTCTGTTTCTATGCTATCTCCTCCGTCAGTTTTAAAGCAATCTTAATCAAACTTTGCACGAAATCTTTTAGTACAAATACGCTGCACATTTGTCGGAACCGGCCGGATCGGATGACTATAACATATAGTCATAGGAACGATCGGTCGAAAAACTAGTTTTAGTGAAAAAAACTTGTTGTTTTTCATTGGAACAATGGAAACGTTATAAGACTTTGAATACAAGTGTTCGATTTAAAATAATTTAATGCGTTTATAAGTATGCAGTTAAAGACAAATGACTGCTTTCAGCATTGCATACTTTTGGGCAACTACATTTAAGAAAAAATAGGGGAAAGTTAACTTCGGCTCGGCCGAAGTTTTGTATACCCTTGCAGCTTCCATTGCAAAACACAAAAGTTTTTCTAACTAAGACTACTTTTTGGACCTTACTTTTCTATGGGATCTATACTATATAGATGTCTTGTTTCGACCAAACTTGGTGAAATCATGAAAAAGCATAATACACTGTTAATAACGAAATTTGGAGGCGATCCCATTTAAAACAAAAAAGTTTTTCGCACTAGAAATTCTTTTCCGACCGATCAAAAAAAAACCAAAAAAAACCAAAAGTTTTTCTCACTAGAACTAGTTTTTCGACCGATCGTTCCTATGGGAGCTATATGCTATAGTCATCCGATTTCGACCAAACTTTGTAGAATTGAGTAAATGTATATCAAATAAGTGTAAGCCAATGATAAGGACGTTTTCATTAAAAACAAAAAAGTTTTTCTGACTAGAACTAGTTTTTCGACCGATCGTTCCTATGGCAGCTATATGCTATATTCATCCGATTTCGACCAAACTTAGTGAAATCATGGAAAAGGATAGTAAACTAAGAAATACGGACTTTAGAGGCGTTTCCATTAAAAACGAAAAAGTTTTTCTCACTAAAACTAGTTTTTCGACCCATCGTTTCTATGGCAGCTATAGTATGCTATAGTCATCCGATCCGACCGGTTCCGACAAATGTGCAGCGTACTTGTACCAAAAGACTTCGAGCAAAGTTTGGTGAGGATAGCTCTGACGGAGGAGATAGCATAGAAACAGACAGACGGACAGACGGACAAGGCTAAATGAACTCAGCTCGTCATGCTGATCAAGAATATATATACTTTATGTGGTCGGAGATGCTTCCTTCAATGCGTTTCAAATATCCGCACAATTTTATAATACCCTCTGCAAGGGTTTACAAAAATCTTTCCAAAGTGTTCGTTTATTATGAAGTAAGAAACTAATTTCTGCCAATTTGAGCCAAAAAGTAATTATGCAAATTATACTCTAAACTGTGATTTTCAACTTGTAGTTAAATCTTTTTGCACATTTTTGCCCATTCTCTTCATATTTGGCTTTTTCAGCCAAGTCTTTCAGCCATTCTGTCTTACTGGATGTGTTGATCGATGGAATCGAAATGAAGACGCTTTATTTGATTGGATTGTAAATACATTACATTTAAATGATACTTATATCAATTGACTTAAAGCAGAAATCACTAAGAAAATAAGGAGTTTTCACCGTTATCTTATAAATAAATCTACCTAAATGTAACCGTTCAATTCCGAATTTTAAAAAGAAGCATTCCATTTGTAGTCGCGGATAGAATCAACGACCAAGTTGCTTCAGACAATCAAATGGGACGACCACGGCTGCCTTACAGTGATCACGGCTGAAAAGAAAAATGGCAGCGGAACTGGCCAATAATGAAGAAAATAATACTAGTCTGCATTTGTGTTAAAAAGTACTTTATCTTCTAGTGCTTTTTACTTCAAGTGCATCAAGTGAGATAAGAAAGAAACTGTCATTCTCGCAGCCGGTACCACTCACACCAAGTCAAGCTCTTGCATTTTTCATTGACAACTCCTTAACCAAAGTCCAATACAACAACAAAAGAGCTTTAAATAAAACACAATTTTCAAACATTTATCCATGCTATAATAAAGTAAGAGAAGCCAAATTGGAGTGCAGGCCTATGAGAGTCAATGTGGCAAAAAATAGTTTATGTGAAATAGTGTTTTAAACTGAATCAAATTTGGTTAGTAGTCTAGCGAGCTAAAAATACGCATACAAACCAAATTTTAGTTGAATTGCTTAAGAATTAACAAAGTTGGTGCAAATCGGCTATATCGGTTATATGGCAGCTATATAAAATAATGGACTAAAACGAGCGAATCTTATTAAGGGGCCAAAAAGTATTTATAGAAACCAAATTTTGTTCCATTGAAAAGTTGGTGCAAATCGGCTGGATCGGTTATATGGCAGCTATATAAAATAATGGTCTAAAACGAGCGAATCCTGGTAAGATGTTTTGGGGGTCAAAAATATGCGTACAAACCAAGTTTTGGGCATATATTTTAATAATTGCAGTTTATGCAAAAAAAAAAGGGAATCTGGCCCAATGTGCATTGCCCAAAAAGTTTTTGTTTGCAAATTTCACGGTGTTAGGCATCTTAGAAAGCTTCGCGGGCAAACGTCCAACCATTCCCCAAAGTTTCATTGCAATCGGATGAACGGTATAGTCTTACAAATTCCGTGGTTTTGGGACCATTTCCCGCCCATTTCTTTACCCCAGAAATCTTCGAGGGAAACCGTGCAACCATTGCACAAAGTTTCTTTGCAATCTTATTATCGATATAATTTTGCAAATTTCGCGGTTTTTTGTATGTTAGAAAGCTTTTGCGGGCAAAGGTCTAACCATTCTACAAAGTTTTGCAAAATTCGCGGTTTTTGGTCAATTTCTTCAACTTAGAAACCTTCGCAGGCAAGCGTACCTTACCAAATACCAAATACGGCAATTTCGTTTGTACACGTATCCATTCAACCTGAAATGTGCTTCGTCGCTGAACACAATTTTCCGATAAAAAAAGTGATTCTTCAGTAAACTTGGCCAGCTCCCATTTACCAAGAGTTAGCCGATGTGGTAGGCTGTGTGGTTTCAATTTTTGCAACAGCTGTATTTTAAAAGGATTTATACCCAAATCCTTCCACAAAATTTTCCACGTAGAGGAGTAACAGAAACCCAATTGCTGCCAACGGCGCCGAATCGATAATTCACGGTACTTAACAACACTGGCGGAGCTTCGATATTTACCTCTGTCCGCTCTCTACGTATGCGTATTGGTGGTTTTATGTCCAATAATGTACATTTGGTGCGTTGTTAAGTCACAAGATTCCGAATAGCCGCCTCAGAAGGTCTTCCAAACTGAACAAAAAATGGAAGAAGTGCACGATGCACTTTTGATAATAAAATTCAATAATCTGCAAGCGTTGTTCGTTTGAATCGAACATGAATCGACTTTCATAGTTATATTATAGACCAAACTGAACATGTTTGACGGTAACATGTGACACGAAAAGGAAATTGACTAAAAAATCACCTTTTACATAGAGTATATTAAGTTTGTGCAAAAGTATGAAACAGCTAGAATGAAACATCTCCGACCCCATAAGGTATATATATTTATGATCAGCATCAACAGCCGAGTCGATATAGCCATGTCCGTCTGTTTGTCCGTCTGTCTGTCCGTCCGTCTGTCCTTATGAACGCACAGATTTCAGAGATGGTAAGAGATAGAGGTTTGACATGGTCTGGGCCCTAGGCGTCGAAAGCATAGAAAAGCTACATGCCGCATGTAGAAATGGGAAAAAATTCCTGTCAAACATGTAGGAAAACATTAAAACTCATGTAGTTTTTACATATATGGTTTTGTCTGCGTATATGAAGAGGCCCTGTATAAGTCAAATGCTTGACCTCCTCCAATTATTCCCATTTCGTTGTTGTAAACAAAATATAGAAAAATCAGCTGGAACCATACAGACTTGTATGGGGGTGGGAACACCATACCACAACGCCAAAATGTTCGATTCAAAATCCGCCGCTGGCCGTAGTCGTTCTCCAACCTGCGTCAGGTGCAGATGATTCGCTATTAAATTGACCGCTTCCTTTGGTTTAATTCAACCCCCATACCCCCGCGACAACATCAGCAGTGCATTAGTTTTTGTGTGTGTTTGTGTTTTGATTTCAATTATTTGGCAATCGTACAAAATACTGGAGATAAATACGCATAAATTCACGCTATTCATAAACATAAACACTGGCTGAATCTACTAACCAAAATGTCTTTGGCAATGGCGCAGTTCTACCTACCCGTGATGCTCCTATTGGCCGTGTCTTGCCGCAGCAGCAGTTGTGCTTACCATGAGGAAATGCGTTATCCTTGTGCCTTTATAGACACCAAAAATATTTCGGGAAGCTATACAATGGACAGTTCCCTCAATGGCTGGTACATGCACAACTGGACGGTGATTCCGCGAGAATTGGTGGCTGCCTATGATTTTGTGATTGAAAATGGAGTACGAGTGCCTGCAGCTAGTCACCTGCGTGCTTGCGTGTGCAAGCTGAAGCCTTGCGTGAGATTTTGTTGTGCCGACGGAATGATGTACGACTTGCAGCGTAAACAATGTAGATCACCAGAGAAGGCGGAGGCTCTGCCGCCTGGACAAAGTCTTATGAAAATTCAGCTGGCGAATGGCAAACTTAAAGAGATCGAACTAGGATCACAATTCAGTGTGCATGTGGAAACACCGTGTGATCATATGAAGGCCATTCCCAAGGGTGCGGATTATGTACACTGGACGCTACATGAAGTGGGTATTTTGATTAGATGATTAAGAGATATTTCAAAATTCATTTGGTTGGCGTGTAGAACGGCAGTGTAATCCATCGTGGACGTTTGTTCTCCAAACATTATTGCTTTACACCTTTGTTAATGGCCAACTCTGACTGGGACTGGCAACCCTTAACCTGTTCTCCGGAGAAACTTCAGTTTGTTTTGGGCATGCGCGAGTGGACTTATGCCATATGTAAGTATAATTTCCCACAAAATCATAAAAATGTGGATCGAACTTTTTTCTGGGAATGTGGTCGAGAATAATCTGACGAATTTAAAAATAAACAGACAAAACCAATGAGAATAATTGCGCGAATTGGAAATACTAAATTGTATAAGTGATTGTTCGATTGAGGGGCACAAGAGAATTTGATGAAAATATGCCGGCATTCATTTTGTATACAATTGGTTATAAAGGATGAAGGGAAAAGAAATGGGAGGAAGTCATGTTGTAGCTTACCTAACTAAAAGCATTAAGAGTTTTGCCTGTGTTCTTGATTTTGTGTGCTTTCATTTATTTTTAAACGCATGCAAAATCGTTTTGTGCTCGACTTAAAAAATCTAAAACTAACTTGATTCAAAAAAACTATTGGCTTATACTCTTATAGAATCTAAGACAGACATGCCCAAAAGTAGCATAGGGCAGAGCACTCACAGATACTCACAAAGAAAAGCACCGATACATCGTTATTGGTCAGTTTGTTCAAATAAGAGAACAAAACCGGGTTTTCCCAGTCGGACTTGACTGCATGCCAGTAGCACACTCGTTTTTTGCTCTAAGAAGTAGTCAAATAAGCAGTTTTTTTTTTGGGAAAAAGGGAAAATTTTAAAAAGAGGGTTGGGTTGTTGTTGTTGGTTCAACCGTAAAACTGCTGGTTTTCCCATAAGTGTCGGACTTGAGAAGGGACGTTAACAGTTTAATTTATCCTTTCAATACAACAAAAAGAACATGTTTGAATAAAAACGAACGATCGTCTATTGTTCGGGTCCTATTTCGCATTTTGGTTTCCAATGGTACGGGTGCTGCATGCCATTAGAAGGGACGTTTGCATGTTGTGCAGATTTCTTCGCTTCTGACCTACTGCCAAAAGGAACGTGCAACAATTTTTATACAGATTATTTGCCTTCTATCATACTGCAAACGTTGGTAGTGCATTCTTCCTAGTTAAAAGAAGTGTGCCAGAAGGCATTCTTTTGGAAACCACGTTCCGAAAAAACCGACTGGGTTGTTCTACGCGACGCACACACACGAAATCGTTTGCATGTGGTTCGTTTTGTTTGCCTCGCGCCCTGCATGTATACGATCATTAATTTCCTATCTTCGGTGCAATTAAAACAAGAAGGAAAGTCGGTCAAGCCCGACTATAACATACTCTGTACCTGTGAAGAGCTGCCCATCACCGTTGCGACCGGTGCTGCCAATAATTGTTTGTTTTCCTTAAAACTCGATAACAGTTCATCCGATCTTTACAATTCCTTTGGCGGATCGAGAATTTATCCTAATTACCAAATATGTTCAGAAGGAACGAACCTTCTATCTATAAAACTGTGGGAGATAACGTTTTTCTTGACGTTTTCCAATTTGCGGGGGCGTGGCGAAACATTGACAAATAAACTTTACATCTGCCTGCAAGTATAAAAGAAGACAACGGTGGTGTGGCGACCAGCTCAGAGCACAAGAGTATTTCCACAAGTGCAGAAAGTAAGAAACACCATGTTGAGTTGGTGGCTGTGGTCGAGTTGAAGTGCTGTTAATGGCTAAGAGGCAAAAGTTATTTAAAAGAACAAGAAAGACAAAACCATTGGTTGTTCGTTGAGCAAAGAGCGAAATTTTAAAGAGCCGATGAGAACGGCTCATCTCTGATTCTTTGCTCAAAGGGTCCGTAAAGAACTGTTATTTATGGACAACGAAAAATGGTCAATTGTTATTTGCTAGCTTTGGAATAAATAGAATCTTCTCAGGGTGGGAGGAAATGTGAGGGGGTTTGTGGTGGTCGGTCTCCGGGTGGTCGAGACTCCCCCCACCCACACCATGATAAATTTTTGATTTTTGAAAAAAAAATTTTAAAAAAAACAAAAAATTAAAAACAACCACAAAATTAGTTTAAAACAAGCCCAAAGAATTCATTAATCAAGCACAAAACGTTCTTGAAACAAGCCCAAATCGATTATGAGTGAGAAAAAAATGTTCATGGCAAAAGCCTTTGGGGCTGTGTCAACTTGACAAGCCATTTTTACTTTTACTTTTTCCTTTTTTATGGGATCTATACTATATAGATGTCCGATTTCGACCAAATTTAGTGGAATCTTGGAAAAGCATAACAAACTAATATGTACATTTTTGAAGGCGATTCTAATTTAAACAAAAAAGTTTTTCACACCAGAACTTCTTTATCGGCCGAACACATACTGCAGCTATATGTTATAGTCATCCGATATTGACAAAACTTTATAGAATTGAGTAAACGTAATAAAATAAAAATCCAAGGTCGGAAAAGAAAACTTAGGGCTTGGGTAAAGAGATAGAGAAGAAGACCTAAAAAAGGAGTACGCTGACAATCTTGGAGAAACAAAATGGGAAAGTTTGTCTCGAAATAACAGCGAAACAACACCAGTCTGAAATCAGAAGAATTACTTTGCAAACCGATGTTATTACGGGCTCAATAAGAGTTCAAAAAGTCTCGGAAAACGAAAATTGCGCTATACAAGTCGCTTATCATCCCAGTCCTGCTATACGGCGCAGAAGCATGGACATTGACAAAAAGAGGATGAGGCGGCAATTGGCGTGTTCGAGAGAAAAGTTCTTCGGAGGATTTATGGACCTCTAAACGTTGGCGGCGAATTTCGCATTCGAATGAATCGCGAACTGTATGAGCTCTATGGGGACACTGACCTAGTCAAGCGCATAAAACAACAGCGTTTGCGCTGGATAGGACATGTTACCCGTATGGATGATAACGCTCCAGCAAAGCGTGTGTACAATCGGCATGCGATAGAGTTGGGAGGCACTCCCCCGCCTGGCCGACCAAAGCGGAGATGGCGTGACCAGGTGCAGGGAAACATTGCGAACCTGGGAGTGTCCTTCTGGTGGAATGTCGCTTGGGACAGAGGCGAGTGGCGGGCATTAGTGGCAGCGGCCAAGACCGTAAAACGGTTGTGATGGCCAAAGAAGAAGAAGAAGAAGAAGAGGGTATTATAAAATTGTCCCGATGTTTGTAGCGCATAGAAGGAAGCATCTCCGACCACGTAAAGTATATATATTCTTGATCAGCATGACGAGCTGAGTTGATTTAGCCTTGTCCGTCTGTCCGTCCGTCCGTCTGTCCGTTTGTCTGTTTCTATGCTATCTCCTCCGTCAGTTTTAAAGCTATCCTCACCAAACTTTGCACGAAGTCTTCTGGTACATATACGCTGCACATTTGTCGGAACCGGCCGGATCGGATGACTATAGCATATAGCTGCCATAGGAACGATCGGTCGAAAAACTAGTTTTAGTGAGAAAAACTTTTTTGTTTTTAATGAAAACGTCCTTATCATTGGCATACACTTATTTTATATACTTTTTACACAATTCTACAAAGTTTGGTCGAAATCGGATGACTATAGCATATAGCTCCCATAGGAACGATCGGTCGAAAAACTAGTTCTAGTGAGAAAAACTTTTTTGTTTTTAAGGAAAACGTCCTTTTTATTGGCATATTCTTATTTTATATACTTTAACACATTTCTACAAAGTTTTATCAAAATCGGATGACTATAGCATATAGCTGCAGTATGAATGATCGGTCGAAAAAGAAGTTCCAGTGAGAAAAAGTTTTTAGTTTTAAATGGGATCGCCTCCGAATTAACGCCTCGTAATTAACAGTGTATTATGCTTTTCCATGATTTCACCAAGTTTGGTCGAAATCAGACATCTATATAGAAAAGTCCGAAAAGTAGTTTTTGTTTGAAAAACTTTTTTGTTTTCAATGGAAGCTGCAAGGGTATACAAAACTTCGGCCGAGCCTAAGTTAACTTTCCCCTATTTTTTTCATATAATTTTGATGCTAAAAAATGTCATATTGAAGCTAAATAATATCATTTTGATACTGAATACTAAATTTAAAGTGATTAATATCATTTTTATATAATGCATTAATATACTTTTCAGCAGAAAATGCATCAAATTGATATGATAATATTTTACTTTTTTATAAATTTCGGGTCCACTTTATCATATCGGCTTTTTAATGATATGAAAAAATATAACATTGACCCCAGATAATACCATTTTTTCTGTGTATAAGAAGTTTTTGTCTCATATACGTCAAACCTCTATCTCTTACCATCTCTGAGATCTATGCGTTCGTACGGACTGACAGACTGACAGAAGGACGGACATGGCTATATCGACTCGGCGTGGGGCGTCTAGGATTAGTTACAGCAAAGGAATTTGTTTAGTGATTACTGTAAGAGAGTTTTCTATCGGCATATCTGGTGACCGTGCAAAACTCTTCTGTGGATTATAATGTTGACATTATCTTGGAATAGCCTTGTGGTTCTTACGCCACGACTAGGTGCAAGTCACAAAAAAATTTAAGCACCATAGATATCAAATAGTAAAATCAACTTTCTTTTTTCAGGTCTCTTGATCTCCATTATATCCATGTTTATTGTGCTGATTGTCTATCTAATGTGCTCAGAAATGAGAAATAGTTTTTATGGAGTGGCCATCAAGTCGTATACCATCTGTTTGATCTTTGGCTACGCCTTGTTGGCCTACCTGGTCTTACACAATCCAGCAAATATTTCGAAAGAAGCCTGTCGTCTCATACGTAAGCCACTTTTTCACAAAGATCTTTGTATCCTCATCCACATTTCCTTCTCTTTTTTTTAGCCAGCTTAGCTTTGTTACCCCTACTGCTCTCTTTTTACATACTAAGCTTCATTTCGTTTAAATTATATCTGAGCTTTCATGGTGTGGTCTTTACCAAACTGATGTTTTGGCTGATCTTCACTCCCATCGTACTGATTGCCGTTGGTTGGTCCACCTTTGTGGGCCTCAGTTATCATGGATCTAAATTGGTTTTTGGAGGTGACACTTGCTGGTTTGATCGTAAGTTTTGCAGTTCATTGAGGGAATTGGTTTTTAAAGGTTTTCTTCTTTTTCAGCTCGCAATTGGACCATTATGGTGTATTTCTTTGCCCCCATCTTTATTGCCTGTGCGCTGTGTGTTTTCTTCTATATTCTGACCCTGATCTATATTAGCGAACAGCCGATCGTCGAGAGGGAAAAAAGTTTCGAGAGTATTGAGAAGAATCGCTTTAAGTCTTTTTGGAAATTGTTTAGCTATACGGCATTAACTTGGTTTGTTTACGTCTGCTCGTTCGCCTTTAACTATTATCGTGGCGAAAAGTCACATTTGAATTATGCGGTTTGCTTTTGTACGGCATTTCATGGATTCGCCGCGCTATACGCGCTGATTGGCAAGAATCAGCAGATACAGAACTTTTTGCGACGCATTGAGGAGAATAAGTGAGTAAGAAATGATTTTAAAGTTATAAAAGTTTCTAATATTTTCTAATTTCACAGCGATGAAGAGATTTCTGTGCCCATGTCGAGTTTTTGAACAACAGTTTTGAAGCAACTTAACCCAGTACGCAAACCACTTAAGCAAAGGCTCCAAAACTGTACAGGTAGCCGCAAAGTTTAGCAAAGACACAACCCATAACAGAGCTTTTTGTAAGTAGGTTTTAAAAGTAACGGAAATTGTTGATTGTTATTTTAGTAGATGGAGTTTAGTGTTAGAAATTTCATTAATAAATAAAAAATCGTTTGTTCCATTGAATATTATTCGGCTTAGTATCATTTCTGCTAGGTAATCAGACTAGTGATGGTGATCATGAAAGTAGACTGCCCACTTAGTCGAGACTTGGGGCCATTTTCCTTTTTTTGTCAAATCTTGGTGGTTTTTTGCGCATTTGCATTTGCATGCAAATTCACCAAATCCACCTAGATTTGCAAAAACAGGAACAAAATGACACGGGCGGGCCGTGTCCCATTATTAGGCGTTAAAATGTGAAAATGGAGTGGTGGTGTAGATAATAACGTCTATAATACCTTTAAATGTGGGTCATGTGTAGGGAAGGTCAAAAGACTAATATTTTTTAGAAGTGTTTTTCTTACTTCTCCCTTAGAGAAACACTCGAAATAATGTTTCGGGACTATAGCTCTTGTATACGCTTGGCCGCCTTGTGGCACTCGTAAACTGTTGCGTGCTCGGCTCGCCTAACCTAGTGGAACAGCTCGTTATTAAGGTAACCGTGAACCAATTGTTGGTGACGCGGTACAGGGTAGCTCGCTTGTGGTGGCGGTTGTTGGCTCAAAAAAACGTTTCTTTTGAGTGGTTGTGGGTGGGGCGCGTGGGGGTCGGGGGGTGGGGGGCGTCGGGGGGGTTGGTGTTGGTTGTAAGGGAAGGCGTTAGGAAGACTTAGCGTATCGGCCTTGGGCTGCGGCCCCGTAAAACTTGCTTCGTTAACGTACAGTTTAAGACAAAAACCGAAGCTGGGACTTCTCTAAACTCAACAATCTGTATGGGGTGACACCGATTGGAACAGTGAGTGGCGTGACTGTTTTGCCTGAGGTCGGGGTGTTGGTTGGAGGGTGGTGTGGGTGTGGGGGTGTTGGGGCACGACGGGAAACGATACCCCTCGTTAGGTGGGGCCGCCGTTACTTCTGGACGGCTTGTAAGATCCAAGGTAGGGGCTTTCTGCCGTTGAGGTTGGGTGGTGGGGGGGTTGTTCTTCGTTGGGTTGTGGTGTCGGTTCGTGTGTTTTGGTTGTTTGGGGTTTTTGTGTCTTATCTTCTTCGGGTTATTATGTGTTTCAACGTTGTTTCGCCCTATTTTGTCCGTGCTAAACTCAAACGTGCCTTTTCCAAAATGTGAGGGGGGCGAACGGATGGTTTTGGTTTGTGGCTGCAACAGCTCATTTGCCGAACAAAAAGAACGCATGTTAGTTTTTAAAAAATACACATTTTAGAAAAGAGGTAAAGAGGGGCAAGCGACTCCACTACACATCTTTCCTACCATCTAGTGCTTTTTATAAAACTTCATGAAGTCTCCTGAACCGTGTAAATCCAGTCTAAGACTGAATTTCACAATTTGACCATTTATTGACATTTATTTAGAAATTCAACATTGATTTTTGAACTACTATTAAATCAAAGTATTACTTTATAATATGGATTCCCAAACATTTCTACGAATTTTTTAAGCGACTATTTTACAAAATTATGTCGTCGGTGTTCCGCAATGAAGGAACCCAAAGACGAGCATTGTTACTATACCTGTACGGAGGCTAAACGGAGGTTAGTTTTTCACTATTTTTGGCAGTAGCGAGCTATGTGATGGCAATGTTTCTGGTTCCTGGTTCCTAGCATCAAATTTTTGCATGTAGGTAGGTGTATACCAGATTCAAATCGAGATTGTTTCAGATTTTGGAAATTTCCTCCCCCCTTTAAGCGCAAGAAACTGTCAGAGACACAATTCTCAAGTTAGACCCTTGAGACTTTATATATATCAAGTAAGGCCCAATATCTACACTCAAAAAAAATCAATCCAAACGGAATTACATCAATCCGAAACAGGATTAAAAACAGGGTAATCCCGGATATTCTTCGGCCGATCTGAAAAAAGATTGATTTGATATCACTTTTTTCAATCCTGAAAAGATCATAATTATTCCGCATAAGGATTCAATTAATCAAAAAATTCGAGCTCACCTTAAACTTTACTGAGATTTATTTGCTCCCAGAAAGATTCCTCTACCTTTCCTTTCTTCCTCCATTTTCCATAGGATACACCCACCGACACCAGTTTTGGTATACTTAAAGCTTCTGAAAAATAAAGAAGAAATATAAAAATTATTGTTGTCTTGTCTGGGACTCGAACTCATAACCTTTCAGCTTTACATTGAACACGAATGGCATGGTATTTCATCGCACACCACCATAGCACATGATAGTTGCCGCATGTCTAAGGTGGTATTTATAAAAGGTGATTTTTTTGGTATTATCTTTTTGGCAACACTGGCTTAAACAGTTCACGCATGTTTCGCGTTTTGTTTCACTGCCAACATCTTCAGTTTGGTCTATAATTTAACCATGAATCGTCTTACAAACGAACAACGTTTGCAAATTATTGAATTTTATTATCAAAATGCGTGCTCTGTTAAGAAAGTTCTTCGCGCGCTTCTTCCATTTTATGGTCAGTTTAATCGACCCACTGAAGCGGCTATTCGGGCTATTGTGACTAAATTTCGCACCAAATTTACATTGTTGGACATTAAACCACCAACACGCTTACGTAGAGTGCGAACTGAAGAAAATATCGCGGCTGTATCGGCCAGTGTTAATGATGACCATCAATTATCGATTCGTCGCCGTTCGCAGCAATTGGGCATCTCTTACTCAACGTGGAAAATTTTGCGGTAGGATTTAGATGTGAAGCCTTTCAAAATACAGCTGGTGCAAGAATTGAAGCCGAACAACCTAACGCAACGTAAAATTTTTGGTGAATGGGCTCTTGGAAAGTTGGCCGAAGATCCACTTTTTTACCGAAAAATTGTGTTCATCGACGAAGCTCATTTTTGGCGCAATGGGTACGTAAATAAGCAGTATTGTCGATTTTAAAGCGAATATCAGCCAGAAGCATTGCAAGAGCTACCAATGCATCCAGAAAGTCACAGTTTGGTGCGGTTTATGGGCTGGTGGCATCATTGGACCGTACTTCTTCAAAGATGATGCAAATCGTAACGTAACTGTGAATGGTGAGCGCTACCGTGAGATGATATCCAACATTTTTTTGCCCTAAATGCAGGAGCTTGACTTGCATGACATGTGGTTTCAACAAGACGGTGCCACATGCCACACAGCACGCGCAGCAATGGACTTACTGAGAGGAAAGTTCGGTGAACATTTTATTTCACGTTCGAAACCGGTCAATTGGCCGCCTAGATCGTGCGATTTAACGCCTTTAGACTATTTTTTGTGGGGCTATGTTAGAGCTCTTGTCTATACAGAAAAGCCCGCTTCAATTGACGCATTGGAAGACAACATTGAAGCATTTATTCGTGAGATACCGGCCGAAATGTTGGAAAGATTATGCCAAAATTGGACTATGCGGATGGACCATTTGAGGCGCAGTCACGGTCAACATTTGCATGAAATATTCTTCAAACATTAAATTATATGGACCGTACTATCGATTCAGATAAAGATTTCATGCATTTTTCTCAATTTTATGTGTTTTGTTTTTTTTGAAAAACTTTCCTATAGCTCTTAAAAAATCTTTACTTTTCTGCTATCGTTCCTAATTAATGAACATTGTGATCTCGAAAGGGATTGAATTAAGCACATTTAGAATGAAACAAGCTCGAAAGGATTGCGTCAAGCCTTAGAAGATCGAATTGAGTGGAATATCCCGTAAATCGAGATTGAATTTCAAAGCTCGTGCCAGGATTACTCTAAGAAAAAACAGATTGAATTTATCTAGCCGTTTTTTGTACTGTGTCTATTCTGAAAAGATCAACAAGATCGGACAAAAAACTCCTAAGTTATATACGGTTCAATTTTGCTTGTGGGAGAGAGGGGGGCGCCTTGCATTGTCAGTTACCACGTTTGCGCGTGCGTGTGTGCGTATGTTAGAGTGTGTGTGTGTATATGTGAGTGTGTTGTAGTCGGGGAACTCGACTACAACTCCCTTACTTGTTCCGATAGCCAAGCTGCTTGAGTCGCTTGACTTAATAGCAGGGTAAATGCAGTATCTCATCACCGAAATTTCCGAAAATATATTCCTTGAAGAAAACAAATTTAGAAGAATTCTCAATGGTTCATTCGCAGTGGTTATCCAAGTTGGCGTTTTTCCTCTTGCAAATTAAGTTAATGTGGGCACCAAAATCTAATCAAAGGGCGCAGCAATATTTATAAACTATTTGTGTTTTAAGTGAAAGAGCTGTTGTAGAAGCTCCATAAATACATTTGGGGTCTTACACATGTCTCTGGTTGAACCTAAAAGCTACGTCTTAAATCTTTGATAAATAAAACCAGGAAAGTCAGTCAAGCCCGACCTTAATTTAACATATACCTGCCCAAGTTTGTATTTGCAAGTAAAAGGAGTCTACTTCCCATATCTTAACGTCTCCGAGATCTGTGCGTAGTGAAAGACGCACATAGCTATAATGATTCGGAGGCTAAGGTAGGAAAACCCTTCTTCTAGCTGTTACATACTAATAGATGGTATTTTGGTTTAGCAATGCCTCTTTGCAGAAGTAAAGTTCAAAATTCAACCAAATGTTCAACAAAAGGTACAGATTTAAAGAGCGATGATCAATTAAATAGTTAAATATTTAACCTAGAGTTAAATATGAAAAGCAGTCGGGTAGAGAGGCTGAGGTTTTGTCACACTTGGGTTTCTTGGGGCGACACGATGGCTTCTTTCGCTTGGGCATACAAGTGCGTGGTTTGGGCTTGCACCTTCTCTTATTGCGTTTGGGCTTGCAAGACGCCCGCTTACGCTTGGTTTTACACATGGGGTTCTTTTGCGGCCTGGGATAACATTCCGTTTGAGTACCACTACCATTGTCTTCGATGTCAGCCATATATCCAAAATCATTGACACAATCGTTTGATGGTGCATCGTCCTCTTTGAGGAGCGATTGATAACTCTTCACATCTCCTCCCCCGGTGGAGCTGCAGCCAATTGTCAGCTTACTCTCAGATCCGCGCGAAGACATCCTTTAGCTTGGACAGTAAAAATGCAGTTACAATTTGTTTAAAATTTTTCGAAAAGATTACAAAAATAATTTACTACACAAACTTTCGATGTGTTCGCTTTGATATGTTAGCACTAACTGAAGTAAAGTAAACTAACTTCATAGAACTCGACTGCTTTTCAGTTGGAGTGAAAACACAGCGAATACTTTGATTTGAAAAAATAAGGGAGCAAATAAAATTTGTATGAAAATATCGATATTTTTACATAAAAAATAAGGGAGCTGTAGTCGAGTGCCCCGACTACAAAATACCCTGTTCCCTTGACTTTTTGTGTTCCATTCTCATATACACACACTCGCACATACACAAACACACTCTAACATAAGCACACACGCACGCGCAAACGCGGTAACTGACAATGCAAGACCCCCCTCTCTCCAACAAGCAAAATTGGTTCGTATATAACTTCGGTGTTTATTGTCCGATCTTAGTGATCTTTTCAGAATAGATAGATATTGGGCCTTACTTGATATATGTAAAGTTTGGAAGGTCTATCTTAAAAATTGTGGCTTGTTTTTTGCGCTTAAACTCGTTTTGAATCGGGTTTACACCTATCTACTTGCAAAAATTTGTGGCTCTAGCTCGCTGAGATCGACGCGTTCATACAGACAGACGGACGGACAGACGGACAGGGCTAAATCGACTCGGCTGTTGATGCTGATCAAGAATATATATACTTTATAGGGTCGCAAATGCTTCCTTCTACCTGTTACATACTTTTGCACAACTTCATGATCCCCCTTTTCCCATTTTCAATGGGAACAGGATATAAAAAGCTGTCGCAAAGACAATCGTTTTTTGGATTTACCCCCCAGTCGACCGTTTGTAAAAGAGCTTAGCTCTAAAAAAAACATCGGGAAAAGTTAACTTCGGCTCGGCCGAAGTTTTTATACCTTTGCAGGGGTATTTAAATGTCGGATTTTGTAACCAAGAAGGAAGCATCCGACATAATATATATTGACCGCGCTGAGTTTTTACCTGTTTCTAATGCAACCCCCGTCATTAAGCTATCTCACATTACAAAATCTTTGGTACCAATACGCTCAATTTGTCGGAACGGCCGGATCGTTGACTATAGCTACTCCATAGGAACGATCGTCGAAAACTAGTTTTTTTGTTATAAGGAAACGTTTACGTCTATATTTTTTTATATACGTATTATGTGTCAGGAAGTTTTAATGACATCTTATTTGAAAAGTAGAAAGGCTAGAAGCAACAACCTGGAGACGAGAAGTCGTTTTTTTGGACCCCCTCTTTGACGGCCGATAGCTTTTTGAACTACCCTCTTATCAAAGCAGATAAATATTGTTGTTTACTTTGATATATTTCTAACAAAATAAAAAAAAATCAGAACCGGAAAAGCTCTGCGTTTTCAAATAAGATTATTTTTAAAAAAGGTCCTTAAACAGCCTCGAAATGAAGAACCCCCCATAACGTATCTTCAAACTTCCATATACAACACCCAATTACGCCATCCACATTGAAACCGGCCTGCCATCGCTCCACATATATTGCCTCCAAACCCAAATACATAGGTAAGATCTTCGATATGCCCAGCGAAAGACTGCTCAGGTGTTGGAGAAATAAAAAGACACTGCTTTCGCTTCTAATATTAATATCGATCTTGATTGTCCTGAGTCTTGGGAAGCCTCTCATAAACCGACCCTGAGTGCCGGGAAAGATAAAATTTTCTACACCTGGCGTCCTTAAGTGAGTCCAGACTCAACCACAAAAACTGAACCACAAGCATGCAACTCTGAACTACTTCCAAGACCGACCAACAATATGCCGCGCACGATTTGAAATGTTCAATCTTAACAACAGGCTGTATGTAAACTCCTCCAATACTGACTGCACACTCTGCGTCCTCCGTTTAAAGCTAGGTATGGAGATACCTGCGAAATGGTCTCGAAACCGAAAATTCCATACAAAAAAATTATTTCGTACGAATTTTGCAGGTTGTCATTTCGAAAGTGTGTATAGAGTTCGTGCGAAATATCATATCTATAGCACAGCGTTGCCACCCGATGCACATCGTATCACGCAATTGTCTATCGATGATTGGTTATTTCGTAGGCTCGAAATATATCTAATGCCCGATTTCTCAATGTACGGTTAGTCAACTTGACAAGCAGTTTAACCGAAATTGCGTATCTCATGCTGTGTGTGGCGCAACCGGAGGAACAGACTTAACCGCTGCTCGAGCACTGGTTAAAAACCGCGAGTTCAGTGCCGATGGAATTATCAATATATTTTATCGCTCTACAAACAGCTGGCTCCAACATTCGATTTGTTTATTTTATTATTTGCTGCCACAAAATGTTTATGAATAAACGAATATTTCAACTCCACGCAATGAAAATGGAGTTTGAAGAGGCAGAGCAACGTATAAAAAATGCAAGAGAGTACAGGAAGAGGCCTAATTACTTAACTCATCTGTATAATGCCACATTTCTCTACATGTAAAATAATTTATGGGGGTCTTCTCATTCAAAACCCGTTTTTTTGACCCTTTTTAAAAAAATTCTTATTTGAAAACGCAAAGAATAATTGAAAACTTTTTTTATTTATTGTATTACAAAAGGTTCAAAGTAAATAAAAAATTTTTTTTGCCTCGATACGAGGGCTGTTCAAAAAGTAATGAGACTTCAAAGTTGGTGGTGAAAAAAAAAGGTGTCGTCACGGCGGCCACGATTCCGGGTCTCCGGAGCGTCCGAAATGAAAAAAAAAAACGGGGTTATAATCAGTATAGATGTAATTCTCGGCTGAACCTCAAACTTAATTTTGTGATATTTTTTTGACAAAATGGCGGCCATTCAAAAAAAAAATTTCAATTTCGGGCTTTTTTTTTGTAGTTTAGTGTACAAAAAAAATAGTAAAAAATTTTTTAAAATTATGGTCGAGGTTCAGCCGAGAATGGTGACAATTCTGCGTCGATTCCACTTTGTTTCATGAAAATCGGTTCAGTTGAACTGGAGATATCATGGCCGCCAGTTCGAAAAACGTGGTTTCGAGATAAACGCGCTTTAAGTTTGCAGTTGCTTGGGAATTTAGGTCACATTGGGTCACTAAAAGGACTATATCTCCTAAACTAATTCGAGTTTTCGAAAATCCTTTTGGGGGGATATTTTTGAATATCCAAGCTATAAATAAATGCAAAAAAAAAAGTCGAAAAAAAAAGTTGCTCAATGAGAAGACCCCCTTATGCTAGGATTAGAGACAAAGTTTTAACTTCCTTGACCTTGCCTTGACTTCATTTGCGATTCAATTTGTTGTGACTTGGATTGTTAGCAGGACTTGGCGGCGCTGCGTTCTTATGCATGTGAGAAATTCTCAATAGAGAAGAAGGTGGGCCTTTTTAAATTAATTAAAGAGAAACCTGAGCTGTGGGATCTGACGAGCACCACGATTGTGTATTTGGGATGGATGAATCTAACCATTTCTCAATGGTCAAACTTAGGAATTTTTTGTCGCCACTAGTCCTGAACGAAACATGATGTCATCACACAAGCTGTTGATCCAGCATTTTCGCTGGTCGTGTCCAAAGACCACCATTCGGAATTTGCCTATTGGAACAAGCAATTAAATTCAATGTCGAAAGAAAATGCTGAAAAAATTTAAATGAAGTTCAATACGATGTTTCTAATAGCAGCGGGTAAGTCCGTCTAATTATTATTTGGTTTTAATTTGTATTAAAACAAACAACGAAACCATAATTTTATTTGTGTTTTATTTTTGTTGGCAAATCTTGAGTATTTTATCTATTAACAGATGCTCTGGTAATGCTGCGTATTAATTTTGTCACTGTACTGCTCCATCTTACGAATTGATATATCGATTTGCTATTTTAAATGAAAACCTATAATTAGCAAATAACCAAACTGTTTCTTCTATCTGTTCATCGTCCTTAATTATAATTATTATAAAATGTGTTCAATATGATAAGTTATGTCGGATGGTTATAATCCAAGCCATTGTTATGTCAAATTCACAGAGGGAAAAAATCAAGTATTCCGTATTTGAACTCTGTTTTTCCGAACTTGATAATCAACTGAGTCTTAAATTACTACCATCAAGTTCGGCATACTTAAATCAAGTACGTTTGAAAACTTGATTTGAGTATTATCAGTCTTAAAAAATGAGTACGAAACATACTTAAAATGAGAACATTTCAACTTGATGCAAGTACGTTTCAAACTTAAAATAAGTTTGAGTTTTTATAAAAAAAAGCAACATGATCGTCGCTTAAATTAAGTACGTGGAAACTTGATCCAAGTATATACACAAAAAAAAATCTAAAAATTGAGAAAGTCGCCTTTAAAATCCGTCCTAAGGTGACTCACCTAAAATACAGAAAATATTTCTAAATATTATGGGAAGCTTTTCTTAACCAAGGGCTATTTTCTTAGAACTAGAATCTCTTCTGATCTAGAAACTATTTTCTTAAAATAAGAAATTTTTCTAATATGAGACAAGTTTTTCTTAATAATAGAAAGGTATTTCTAAAACAGAAAGTTTAAGAGGTGGGGTCGGTGTAGGTTGGGTGTACGGGGGGGGTGGTGGTGTGGGTGGTGGGGGGTGGGGGGGGCGGGTGTGGTGTTGCCGCTCGCCTCTGATTTTTATAATCTCGGGACTGACTGGGATTAGACCCAGACCTGCGCGCGCCGCGGCGGCCGCTGCGGTGGTTTCACGCGTGGTGGCCGTCTGGGCTACTTTCACTGGAGCTTCTGACCGCCTTTTTCTAGCGGCTACCGCTTTTAAGGTTGTTCTGTTTTAGAAATTCAGTGTCTCGGGCTACTTTCTAGGTGTAAGAGATTTTAGACTAATTTTGGTTTTTTTCAGAATTTCTGTTTTCTAGGAAATTAAAGTGATTTCTAAAATGTTTTTCTGGTGTACCAACTAAGATTGGAGATGCTACTGCCTTAAGGTCTACTACTATGTACTAAGTCAGCTCAAGTCTTATTGCTTGTGAACGAGGTTAAACTTCCTTATGCTGCTTTGCATAAATGCCTTTAACTTGACCTTGTTAATTATTAATCTGGTTGCATTTTTAATATTCGAGGATATAAATGAAAGTATATGACGTTTTGCAACACTAAGCTTGTTTGGAATAGTTCAAAGAGTTGTGGACCGCATTATCTCCCGTCAGCATCTGGGGGTATTGTTTGATCACAATCTTTGTTTCTGTCACATTCAATAAAGGTGAGAGTTTGCTAGGTTTCATTAAGCGCAGCTCTTAGGAGTTTGACCTTTTCTCAATTTCAAGATATACTGGAATCTGTTTTAAAGCAGGCTTAAGCTGGGATAATGGTCGCTGGCTGTCTTCCTATGAAGACAAGCTACGTCTTCTTAGCTTGCCTGTTCTAAAGAGATAATTCTTAAGAACAACAGTTTAAAGAACCGACTACGATTCTGTTCCTATCTCAATTTCGCATATTCCTTTTGCTATTTTTCCGGGAAAAAAAAAAAGAAGCTAAATAACTTAAATAAAAATTGGTTGATGCTGCACGCATTGGTAACTGCATCTTAAATGAAGTCACAAGAAGTTCTAAAGTTAAAGTCTGCATCCCGTCGAAACCTTTAATGCCCGTAACCTGTAGCCAATTGTGAATCGCAATCTCATAAACAAATACAATCACAAATATGTTGCTACCATTCCGTATCAAATTTAGCATCCCCAGAACTAGCCGAAAACTCCTGGTACAACAATATACGTAAATAACGTAATTTACACAACAAAACAAACTCTGCCGCTGGCCAAAAACCCAAACACCAACGGTTTTCCCCCCCTTGAACTGAAGCTGAGGCTAAAGTAGCGAGCCATGGACCATGGCCGAGTACTTCTACTTCCCAGTCCCTCAATATGTATGAGTGCACGCCGATTTTGTTTGACATCAGAGGTCAATGGCCGCCGCCAAAGAGAGAAAGAGAGCCGGCCGCAAGGGAAGCTACTTGCATCGCATCCTGCATTGAATGCAGCCTCCTCCAACCCAATCAGGACGCCCACAAAGGCTATGCTCGTCGTTTTGGCTGTCAAGCGCAAGGAATCAAGTGGAAAGTGAAACGAGAGCCGAGAGGAGCCCCTGCCCGGCCTGCTCTTTTGATGTGGCCTCGCCCGACGACGACGTCGCTCCTGCTCTTTTCACCATCGGCTGGGCATACAGCAGTCGCGTGCTCTGTGCTCCGTGCGCGCCTTTGCCGGCTTGGGGCCAACGCAAACGGATCGATAAAACGTAGTAAAAATTTTCGCTTGTAGTATTGGAAGCTGGAAGAAGATTGCATTCGGTATCCTGACGTGCGCACTGGAAATCCATGCGAGGTAGGACATGTTTGGCGCGTTTTTCAAGTGTAAAAAGGATGCAGCATGTTGTCGCATACACACACACACACACACACATGGGTTAATATGCAAAGCCCAAGTTTCAGTATCCTCCAGCAAGGACCGCGCCCCGTTTTAGTCAACGATGCAAGGCAACCTGCTTCTATTTCCCCCGCTGCTCCACTTCTCTGAGCCAACATGGAAATTAATTACTAAATGACTTTATGCTTTTTAATGGGCTAACGGCAGTTAAAGGATATTAGACAAGCCATTAAATGGCTAACTCGTTGGGCTATGGCCACGCCCACAAATGACTGCAGACGAAGCAGAAGCGCCCGCTTTGAGTAGGAGCAGATTTTTTTGTAAGCTGTGAAATAGTGGGGACAAGCAATTAAATTAAATTGAGGGATGAACTTTGGGAGTAGCACCATCAATATGATAACTAGAAATCAAAGTTTGGATAGTTGGTGCGAGGGCGTTTCTACTACAGCTGCGTCCACGTTCGCGCCCAATTATCGAAGAACGCTCGTTGTGTGATTTTCTAATGGCCAATTGCTTGTAACTAGCTACTGATACAGAAGGTGCTGTCGGTGCAGTATCAGGAGAATCCCAAGCCGTGCCTCCCCGATCGCAAAGCTGATTGCCGCACACAGGATCAGCATTTTTAGAAAATTTTTAACTAAATGTAGAGGTGGAAATCGGCTATAAGACGAGCCCTGAACCGAAAATCTTCTAATGCTTAATCCGAAATGGAAAATCACATTCAAAACCCTGAAAATTCAATAAAATGTTCGCTCAAAAGGTTCTAGCTCTTCCTAAAGTGTCAGTTTTGAAACCGAGGTCTTGCCTTTTCGAATAAACTAACCTTCGGGTTGATTTTTGATACAAATTCACATGAGAGTGATAACCAGGGCTGCAAACCGGTTTTTAACCGAACCAGCTCGAACCCGGAATTCCGACTATTAATTTACTGTGAACCGAGTCTTGAACCAAACCGCTTTAATAATAAAAGCTGAACCTAAACCTGTTCCGAACCGACAGTTCTGGTTCGGTTCAACAAAAGTGATAGACAAAAAACAATTGTGACCTATTGCCTAGCGACTTCTTCTGTTATCTGGTCGGTTATGGGCTTACTGAGCCTTAAAATCGACAGAAAAGTTTAATAAAAGAATCTTGATAAAAGTTCAGAATTACTTATAAAGTCCCCAATTGCCTCTGCCTTTTTAGTATCTTCGACTTCAAAGCTTTTAAATGATTCACAAAAACAAGAGTTTTACATTACATTGGTAATATTTTTCAGATAACGAAATGAAATTGAACTTAACAGTAACTTAATATTTTGAATATTCCTATGTGATCTACAATTCGCGTCCGATTGAGAGGAGCTCAGCTTTGGCCCTTTGGGGTTGTCAAGACATTAAAAAAATAGGGGAAAGTTAACTTCGGCTCGGCCGAAGTTTAATATACCCTTGCAGCTTCCATTGAAAACAAAAAAGTTTTTCTAACGATGACTACTTTTTGGACCTTACTTTTCTATGGGATCTATATTATATAAATGTCTGATTTCGACCAAACTTGGTGAAATCATGGAAAAGCATAATACACTGTTAATTACTAAATTTTCGCTCACTAGATTTTTATAAAACTTTTTAGAATTGTGTTGAAGTATATAAAATAGGAATATGCCAATAAAAAGGACGTTTTCATTAAAAACAAAAAAGTTTTCCTCACTCGAACTAGTTTTTCGACCGATCGTTCCTATGGCAGCTATATGCTATAGTCATCCGATTTCGACCAAACTTAGTGAAATCATGGGAAAGAATAGTAAACTAAGAACAATGTACTTTGGAGGCGTTTCCATTAAAAACAAAAAAGGTTTTTCTCACTAAGACTAGTTTTTCGACCGATCGTTCCTATGGCAGCTATAGCTATAGTCATCCGATCCGGTCGGTTCCGACAAATGTGCAGCGTATTTGTACCAAAAGACTTCGTGCAAAGTTTGGTGAGGATAGCTTTAAAACTGAAGGAGGAGATAGCATCTAAACAGACAGACGGACAGACGGACGGACGGTCAGACAGACAAGGCTAAATGAGCTCAGCTCGTCATGCTGATCAAGAATATATATACTTGATGTGGTCGGAAATGCTTCCTTTAATGCGTTACAAACATCCGCACAATTTTGTTATACCCTCTGCAATGGTATAAAAAGCGTCACGCGTCTCGCTGATTTACATATTTTGTGGTGTTGTGGTTTAGGGCTTTACGGTGGTCGTTTAGGGGGAGTGGGAGTACCTAGTATTGAATACCATGAATTGAGTACTGAGTATGGATTATAGAGTATCGAGTATAGAGTATCGAGTATAGAGTATCGAGTATAGAGTATCCAATTCTTAGAGTCGAGCACACTCAGTATCAAGTACAGAGTATCGAGTACTTGGTATCGAGTACTTAGCATCGGTTGCTGAGCGCCAAATACTAAATATCGAGTACTAGTATCGAAAACTTAGTATTGAGTATTTAGTATTGAGTACTAAATATTGAGGTCTTATAATCAAGTACTGAGATTCATATACTGAGTATCGAGTACTTGGTATCGAGTACTTAGAATCAAGCACTAAGAATCGAATACTGCATAATCGAGTCCTGAGAATCGAGTAATTAGTATCGAGTACTTAGTACCGAGTACTTAGTGTCGAGTACTGAGTATTGAACTCCGAGAATCGAGTACATGGCATCGCATCGAGTATGTCGTGTGGAGTTCTTAGTATGGAGTACTACTATCGATTACTAAGAATCGAGTCTTGAGAATCGAGATTTAAGTATCGAGTATATAGTAAAACACAACCACAATAATGTGAAAGGCGGGGCCTATCGTATACAACATGTTTTACATGGTGACATGACAAAACGCCCACGGACAAAAGGCCCATATGAAAAATTTCAATCATTACTTTGAAATATAACTCAGAAATTGTCTGGGCTTTATGTCCGGACATTTAGCCCAAGGGTGTAAAGTCCGTACTCAAATTTAAACGACATTAAAAGCAAAGTGAAGAATATAAAACTTGACCAATTTGAGCTTTCCAATCTAATGGACTAGTTCTACAAGTGGATTGATATATTTTGTAAAAGAATATTAAGAGTTCTGTACTAGGTGCTGCCGAAAGCATGCCGACAGGTGACCGGTTCGGCACAGTGCGCCCTGACGCTCATACAAATATAGGTAAACATCCGGCAGTCAATTAAGGGTAATCAGAGACTATGAATGAAATGTCAGCAGCACGGCAAGCGACTTTGGGCCAGCATTCTCTGTTAACCATTCGGCCGTTAGTTTAGGGCAAGGGCCGGGGAAAAACTCAATCTTTTTTGCAAAAACTAATTCAATCGCGATGCATCTAAACAAGAGCCGAACACGCAGCGCAGCGACGATTATAGTGCTTATACTGTGTGGAAGCCGCTGCTTTTGAGAGCTTTCCTATCCATAGTAGATATCGCCGTGCCGGCCTCTTGTTTAGGGTAACCATCCGCACTGCTTCACCTGAGTTTGTGCACCAAATGTCAGCTATCCGCCAGGCAATTGCTGACAGCCATCGGCTTCGGTATATTCGTTACCCGGCAGTCTGTAAAGGATAACAGAAAGCGCTGCCGATTTGCACACAGCCCGAAGGGCGTAACCGAGCGAGCTCCTTCTCAATCTCTTGGCTTGTGTGCTTCTAATTTTCCCAAAATAGACAGTTTAGACAGACATACACACTACCCGCTACATTACAATCGGCCAGATATCCAGAGACTGTACCTGAAATGTCGTTCGGCTAGCACATTCTCTTAAAAATAGCCCAATTCCTCTTGAAGAAATTTCGAGCTTATAAAGGGTGACATGCAAGAGGCACATATTTCGTTTTGAACCATTCATGACTTCAAATTAACCTGGGCGAAAAGTCCGATGAAATGTGGCAATATGTCCGAATTTAATGTGGACATAAGGCCCATAACATTTTTATACCCTTGCAGAGGGTATTATAAAATTGTCCGGATGTTTGTAACGCATAGAAAGAAGCATCTCCGACCACATAAAGTATATATATTCTTGATCAGCACGATGCAAGGGTATACAAAACTTCGGCCCAGCCGAAGTTAACTTTCCCCTATTTTTTTTTTTTTAAATCGCTTGTCAAGTTGACACAGCCCCAAAGGGCCAAAGCCGAGTTTCTATCAATCTCTTGGCTTGTGCGCTTCTAATTGTCGCGCAAGAGAAAGGGACCTACAGTTTAACGCCGAATCCGAACTGCAGTTTGAGAAGCTTTTGCATGGCTAGTTACTACAAAGCTGGCGCCAACAGCAGAGAGGTGCTCGGGTGTAAAGTTTATTCAAAGAAAAAACTTTTCATTAGATGTTCCTAGGTGGGAGATCGAACCCACGACCTCTTGCACAGCGGGAGCGCACACTAGCCGCTGAGCCACCCAGCCATCGTAGTACTGTTCCCTTGAAAATACAAAATACTGTCTCATAAGGCCGGAAAAGGTGGTCAAATATCTTGGCGACGACTTCGACAACAGGCTAATATTTGATAATCACTCAGTAAACGTACTAGGGCATGCAGGACCATAGACGGAAACAGTTGTGCAAGGCACCACGCATACTCCGGTGGCTATACCTCATGGTAGTTAGACCAATGCTCACGTACACAGAAGAAAAAGTCCGAGATATCCGGGTTTAAATCAATCCCAAACGATGTTAGAAGTCGGTAAAACCCGGTACGAACAGGAATGACTTGACCCCGGATTTTCCAATCCCGGAATTCTTGTCTTGATCCCGACTTTATCACACATGGGAATAATTTTTGTCTTGCTTTCCGAATTCGAAAAGATCCCTTAGTTGGATCAAATCAAGATGGGCTGATATTGACGTAATCTCAAAATTCGTACGTGATTTGATCTTGAAATCGGCGTGGTGCAAGTTTTCCCGCCATTAAATTGAGATTTTTTGAGATTGACTTCATCTCTATATTCAATCTTTTTGTTATCTTTTTTGATTTTCAAACCCGTAAGTTCTTGCCGGCTCGATAAGTCCCGCCTCCTACTTTTTCCCAGGGTGGGATCGTCGCTCACGTTAGTCAGCAGCTTTGTGGGTGCATCGCTCTGTTACCAGGGGTTACCACGGGTTGGAGTGAGTCGACTTCAGACGCACACCTGAAAAATAGAAAAATAGAAAAAAATTTATTCATTCTTGAATTTATAAGAATTTCGCGCTTGAAATCGAGCTAAAATCGTTCTGTTCGGTGATTTTAGGAGAGGGGAGGGAGATAAAGAAACTGAGAGAGGATTTGAGACAAACGCTCTCACTGTATCTTTATTTTTTGGGAGAGCTATATTTAGCTCGTTTTAAAGCGCAAAATTCTTAAAAATTCAAGAATGAATAATTTTTTAATCTATTTTAAATTGAACGTTCAATTAATGCTTCGAAAAGTAATAAACTGATTTTACTAATTTGTCGTATAAAGTCGTTGTCGTTCTTTTAGAGTACAGATAGATCTTATTACTGGGGTAACTAGGCCCCAATCTTGGGCTCTTGGATTGCTTGATCTTAACGATCTGTCGTATCCCATAGCAAGCACACACCCAAAATTAGTAATCATTGCATTTTAGAATTCTTCGAATTTGGCCTGTGACCACGAGACAATTCAACGGTCAATGACTTGAATTGGTTGTTCAGGAGGTGGACTGATTCACTCGCCCAGTTCTCTGGCAAAGATCATAACAACATTGAAATACACCGAAAATTTGTGTTAATTCGCCGTGCGGCAAAACTTTTGTCATGTTTTCATATTCTTTTTTTTCCTTTGGCTCACTTTTTTTTTATATAATATTTTTTGTGCCTTAACTGACTAATTTAGTGGCTGGAGTTCAATGTATTCCATAAATTTCGACTAAACGTTCAAGGACAATGCGTATCGAATATACTTGTGAGGGGAGAGTGAGTGTGTGTGTGAGTTTGTGTTTGGGGCATTATGCTTCATAAATGAATTTATTGAAAAGACGAAGAACAACTGCACAACCAGCGTAGCTCGATCGTTGACTTTTGAGCGGAAGTCATAACGGTCAAATGTGCAACTCGGCGATTAGAGAGGCGATCTCTTCGAACCGAACTCAGACCCAAACCGATTCGCACAGTGATTTATGTTGCTGGTAGGGGGGAGCCCCCTCCATTCCACTGCTTTCTGCTTCGCTTAGCGCCATGTCTGGGGTGTCGTCTTCTACCACTGCACACAGAGCTACCCCTCTCTGTCCCAGATGCTCTTGTGTCTGCAAATTTCATTGAGCGTCGAGTATCGGCAATCAGTAATTAATGGCTTTGTCAGTTTGCCAGAGTCATCTTGGCCCCGATCCCCCTCTCTCACTCACTCTCTCTGCAACTGGGTGCCCGACATGTGTATATAATTTTTGATTCTTTGCATTTTGTCTGCGATCTTTTAAGTTTCCCCTCACCCTCGGTCTTTACTGGCCGATCAACCGCTGGAATTTTGTTGATAGCGCCGCCAACCGACAAAACATCCTGTTGTTTTTTAGCAAAGCTTGGAACTCATGGGGTATATTGGTTGGCTTATTATTTGGAAAAGGTGTTAGGTACAACTACAAATTAAGAAATAAGGGATTTTTTTTTAAAAAGAAAATTCAAGTACTCGAAATTCGACTTAACTAGCACTGAATATAGGCACTTGGGCATTCAAATTTAATGAAGCCATTTCGGTTTCTCAGGCTTCATTTCTTTAATGTAGATGTAAATCGGACGTCTATATTAAGAAACCCAACAAGAACCTAGCCCGGAACTGTTTTTATACCCTTTCAGAGGGTATTATAAAATTGTGCGGATGTTTGTAACGCATTGAAGGAAGCATCTCCGACCACATAAAGTATATATATTCTTGATCAGCATGACGAGCTGAGTTCCTTTAGCCTCGTCCGTCCGTCCGTCTGTCTGTTTCTATGCTATCTCCTCCCTCAGTTTTAAAGCTATCCTCAACAAACTTTGCACGAATTCTTTTGGTACATATACGCTGCACATTTGACGGAATCGGCCGGATCGGATGACTATAGCATATAGCTGTCATAGGAACGATCGGTCGAAAAACTAGTTGTAGTGAGAAAAACTTTTTTGTTTTAAAGGGAAACGCTTCCAAAACACGAATTTCTTAATTTACTATCCTTTCCCATGATTTCACTAAGTTTGGTCGAAATCGGATGACTATAGCATATAGCTGCCATAGGAACGATAGGTCGAGAAACTAGTTCTAGTGAGAAAAACTTGTTTGTTTATAGTGAAAACGTCCTTATCATTAGCATACACTTCTTTTATATACTTTTACACAATTCTACAAAGTTTGGTCGAAATCGGATGACTAAAGCCAGAATTGTAGTAAATTCGCTCTCACGCATCAAAAATGTTTGGAAAGCCATAAAAATGTATAAAATATTAGAACCGAACGTTACTAAAGCAAGTATGCATGATCTGATATGTTGAAACGAGACAGAACCAATGAACATTCAAAGTTCGTCAAGTAAGTCGATGATTTTACTGACATATCGTTCGGAGAAATATCGACATTGAATATAATGCCATAACGCCTACCCCGACTCTGTTTGAGCTGAAACTCTTTCCTCTAAACCACTTATTACAAATCATAAAACAGTTCGGCAGTTTCTCTGGAAGGCTTGGTCATTGCATTTCGGTCAAGTGAGTGCTCCCACTATTGGCTTTTTCAAGGCACGCGTGTCTTCTGCCATTTGGTAATAGAAAAAGATTTGTTCCAGAGCGGCGGCCGTTGGTTGCACACTGAGTCCAAAGTCCAAAACGGAGGCCACACACTTACAAAGGGGAATGGCTGTCTTAAGCTGTCTTTTTGGTGTTTTGCGCGCAAAGCTGCCTTTGGAATTCCCAAACAGTTTTGCCGTCGCGGGCATGGAGAGACTGCTGTTTGGACAGACATTTCAGGCTCAAGATCGCTGATGAGTGAGGTTGGTTCCTCATGAAAAGTCGTCCGATCAACCTGATGCCTCCTTTGTTGTGTTGTGTGCCTCTGTTTAAAGTTATGTCAATAACATAGCAAGACCTCGAGCCAGTAAAAACAGCAAGTTAAGAGTATAAAGGTCTTTAACAGTCATAAATGGAGAAAAAGATTATTGTATCTGGACAATGTGAAAAACGTCCAAAATTTGCTGTCTTTAATAGATAATGACAGTTCTAGAGACCTAAAAAAACAATAAAACCGTTCGTAAAATTTGCCCACGGTAATTTCGGATAAATATAGTTCCTCAACAAGGAAAATAACGAAGTTTAGGATTATTATTTTTGTGTCCCTAAGATATCTGGGCCATTACCAAACTTTTTCGACAAAGTCCGTTGATTTTACTGTTTCTTTGTCAATAAAAATTAATCATTTACAGGTTACTTAATACTAAAGAGTAAAAGGCAATGGATGTCTATCGTATCCAGATGATTCGATGCCAAGCGTACACCTTTCGCTATTTGATGTGCCATTATAAGATGTAGCTTTTCAAAGAATTACTCGCTGACTATTTATTTCGAGCTTCCACGACGTTAAGCGGAATTCAACTTTGGCTTCGATCCCGCCTCGCGACATTTAATCAAGTTAACATCTCTAAGCAACGCACCATACCTACAAATCTGAGGTTCTTTTTGATACGCTCTAGTACTCGCTTTATAAATTTAATTTAAGGTATTTTCTAGTTGATCAGCTTTAACTTCTAGTTGGCTTGTATCTCGATTGTGTCTTTGGTCTTCGTTTGGCATTTTGCGTCTGCACGTCTGCATATCTGACTGGCTGGTTGGTTGTCTGGGATGGGGAAGTATTGGTGGGGAATCAGGGAGCATTTGGTTGCTATTTTTAATGTTGACACGTTTGAAGATCGTTGACTCGGCGGCAGACGGTCAATGTCCATTTAGGCACAGACGCAGCAGCAGCAGCAGTCGAAAGGAGTTTTGGCTGGTCGAAATGTGAATTATGCGCACAATGCGGTTGCGGTCTGGTTCCTTGGGTAGTTCAAGGAGCAGAAGCTTGGATCGTGGAATCGTGTGCTTAAAGCGAGAACAATGCTTTATGTGAGTGCAATGGATCAAATGATCACGATTGGTTTCGGTAAGCACAAATAGATCAGCAGGGAGTTGAATGGAAATTGTGATGGATCATACTGCTTACTGGCCTTTCACAATTTCTTAAGCTGTCAGAATCTCACTTCAATTAGCCAGGGTACTGCCCCTCAAGCTTTTGATCTTCTCATGCAAATCTCTCACTTTGTTTGCCCACTGACAAGTGACATGATCCACGGCGGCTGTCATAAATCTCACCCACCTTGCTCTGACACTTGATGGTATGGTTCCTGGAAGAGCGTTACAAAAAACTTAACTCTCGTTTGGTCATTTGCCTGGATTTTGGTCAAAAGGAGCACGAAAAAGTGCAAAATCACTTCATTAATGTGGCCGTTGCTGCAACTTTGTAGAGCTTCGGGCCTTCTTTTGGGTGGTTGCCCATCATTTGGCTTAATGGATTCACCGGCACCACCAACCAACAATGACAGCCACAAAAACAGCAAAACACAGACTCCAGGGGCCAGTAAGAAAACTTCTTTGGGATGGGAGCGTGAAAAAGAGAGAGCAAGCCCTGCAGTCACCGCAGAAACCGAAAATCATCGCTTCAACAAGCACTGAAATTACAAACACCGCAGCACGCATTTTGCAGAGTTTTCAATAAAGAAAACAAAAGCAAACTTTCAAAAACATTCTTGAATGTCTTCTTCTTGATCCATGCGAATGGTCTAAGTGAGACTGTAAAATAGCTTGACACAGCCCCAATGGGCCAAAGCCGAGCTGCTCTCAATCTCTTGGCTTATCCGCTTCTAATTTTCGCACAAGAGAAAGGGTCCTACAGTTTAACGCAGAATCCGAACGGCAGCTTGAGAAGCTTTTGCATGGCTAATTACTCCAAAGCTGGCGCCAACAGCAGAGAGGGGTGACCGGGTGCACACTAGCAGCCAAAATGAGACTAATGCTGGGCTTATACTATACTATACTGAAAATTTTGTAACAGTTCCTTTGACTCACATAACGATTGCTTACATTCGATCCAAATGTTCATTCGTGTCCTATACACAGAACGAATGTTAACATTCAACGAATGTGGTCGAAACTTGGTACATTCTCTCCGAGATCCACAAATGAAAGGTTTTCTCTGTTGTATTTTGAAATTTCCGTGATTCTTTACTCCAAATTCATTCACAAAATATTTTCATCATTTACAAGCTTTCACTCACGCTCCCATCTCTTTCTCTCCGTCTGCCTTCTATGACCTGTGCGAGCAAAAAAAAGCCCGCCAAAGGCAGCGCGCGCAACTTCAGGCGCAGGAATTTTTCGGTTCGTCGATCTGCCTGCACTGCGGGCTTACAAACAGAAGACACACAACAAAAAAAATAAGAAAAACAACAAACAAAAAAACGCACACTCATGCCCCAGCGAAGTTGTCGTCGATGTTTGTTCCCCCGATGCCTTCACGATATGTTGCCGCTCTGCAACATTGTTGCATGGGAATGAAGATAGCGCCAAAGTTGGGAGGTTGGAGGTTGTCCGCCGCCTTTGCAAGTTGCCATTTATTTTTGCCACATCAGCGCCAGTTTGTCAGCTTTGTCCGTTAATTGAGTGCGATGATCTCTGTGTTAGATTCTTCTCGATGGCTTAATAATGCGACAAAGATGGATCGATCCAAATGAGTGGGGCTGCAGGGGGGGATCCCGATTTGTGTCAAGCGTTGTTTCGCTTGGCTTTAATTGCTCGCATAATTTCTACAGTTAAAACGATTATGGAGCATTGTCCGTAGAAAGCAAAACGAAAGCACCGAAAGCTGCCGAAAAATATGGGAAAAAAAATAAAAGCAAAAACGAAGCAACGGGTCAAAAATTGTGTTAAGTATTTACACGTGCGCCAACCATAAAACGATGGAAACACAAAGTTGAGCTAAGAAAAGATGCGCCACAATTGAGGGAGAAATGCCAACAGAAATGTTTAAGTGTAGATGAAGTGTACGGTGGTTGATTCAGTTTGGTGATCAGCTAAGTACTAGAGTGAAGTTGAAATCGTTGTTAATAATTAACAGAGGAAAGTTTGATATTTCAGGAATGAAAAGATAGGCATCTTTTAGCGTTACCTTACTCATATGCATTTTATACGGTCCCTCTTTTAGTCTTGGTGGCTTTGTGTTACTGATTGATTACTTCTTGTTGAAAACAGAAGAATTTAATCGAAGCCGCTGCAGAAAATAAGTCTTTAAAGAAGAAGGTCTAAGAAGTCTAAGTAGTTTGCAGACGGGGACTTCCAACTAGGGTTGTCAACAGGGCTGCAAGCCGTTTTTGAATTGAATCGGTTTGAACCCGAAATTCCCACGAATTTAAGTGGTGAACCGAATCTGAACCGTTCCAAGCGTGCAAAAATATCTTAAGAACTTTGAAATATCTGCTCGATATTGCGATAGAGAGTTTTAGAAACTACAAAAGAACCATCGGTTATGCTTCGCACAACTCATCAATTACTACGTTTATGCTATGAAATTCAAGATTTCTTCAATTTGCAAAATCCAATTTGTTCCTGTTTATGCTGCTTTTATAAATTCACAAAATGACCAGCGCATATACGAGGTGTGTTCAAAGGAAACGGTGAATTTCTATTGAAAAGTACTTATTTATTCATCAATATCCATTTTGTCCCCTTCAAAGTAATCGGCCTCGGATATAAGACACTTGTGCCAACGCCTTTTTCCAATCCTCGAAGCACTTCTGAAATGTGCTTTTCGGTATGGCCATCAGCTCGTTCTTCGACTCTAACTTGATCTCATGAATTGTGGCAAAATGCTATCCTTTCATTGGTCTCTTCAGGATTGGGAATAGGAAAAAGTCGCAGACACCCAAATCTGGTGAATACGGTGGTTGAGGCATGATTACGGTGTTGTTTTTGGCCAAAAAATTACGAACAATCATTGATGTGTGAGCTGGCGCATTATCGTATTGCAGAATCCACGATTTGTTTTTCCACATTTCCGATCGCTTGAGCCGTATTGCTTCTGGGAAACCTTTTCAGTTGCCAAAAACAAACTTCTATCCGAAAGTGGCTGCTAATCTTCTTCTTCTTCTTCTTTAGCTTTAAAACAAAAAAGTTTTCATACTTCAGATATGTACTATATATGCTACGGTCATCCGATTTTGATAAGACTGTAGAAATGTGTTAAAGTATATAAATAAAGAATATGCCGATCGTTCCTATAGGAGCTATATGCTATAGTCATCCGATTTCGACCAAACTTTGTAGAATTGTGTAAAAGTATCTAAAATAAGTGTAAGCCAAAGAAAGGAACGTTTTCATCAAAAACAAAAAAGTTTTTCTCACTAGAACTAGTTTTTCGACCGATCGTTCCTATGGCAGCTATATGCTATAGTCATTTGATATTGAAAAAACTTTGTAGAATCGTGTGGGAGCATTTTAAACAAGTACTAAGAAATACGAACACTGATTTTTCAAATATTATGCACGAAATGTCCCAAAAAATTAGCAATTAATCAATTTCTTGGTTAATTTTGATTATTTGATAATTTGTTGGGACTTTTCGAACAGAATATTTGAGAAAATTAGCCAAAGACCCAAAATTCTTCTTCTTCTTCTTTGGCCATCACAACCGTTTTACGGTCTCGGCCGCTGCCACTAATGCCCGCCACTCGCCTCTGTCCCGAGCGACATTCCACCAGAAGGACACTCCCAGGCTCGCAATGTCTCCCTGCACCTGGTCGCGCCATCTCCGCTTTGGTCGACCAGGCGGGGGAATGCCTGCCAACTCGATCGCATGCCGATTGTACACACGCTTTGCTGGAGCGTTATCATCCATACGGGTAACATGTCCTATCCAGCGCAGCCACTGTTGTTTTATGCGCTTGACTAGGAGAGTGTCCCCATAGAGCTCATACAGTTCGCGATTCATTCGGATGCGAAATTCGCCGCCAACGTTTAGAGCAGTGATCCCCAGCCATGCCCCGGGGGGCCGAACACATTCGACGATTCAAGCAGAATGCGTGCCGAAGCAAAGCCTCAAAGTGTGTTAGAGAGAGACAGAGAGAGGCAGAGAGCCTCTCTTTTTGGGGAACCCTGGTTTAGAGGTCCATAAATCCTCCGAAGAACTTTTCTCTCGAACACGCCAATTGCCGCCTCATCCTCTTTTGTCATTGTCCATGCTTCTGCGCCGTATAGCAGGACTGGGATGATAAGCGACTTGTATAGCGCAATTTTCGTTTTCCGAGAGAGGGCTCTGCTCTTGAACTCCTTATTGAGCCCGTAATAACATCGGTTTGCAAGAGTAATTCTTCTTCGGATTTCCAGACTGGTGAAGACCCAAAATTGGATATACAAAAAATTTACTCCCGAACTCTAAGGCTGTCTGCCATCCTGAAAAATATTGCTGTGGTTGATTTTTCCTTAGAAAGCAGAAAAGAAGCAGGCGATTTTTCAAGGGTTAGAGTAGGGAAATTTGAGGTACAAGGTTGTTGTCAAGGTTTTAGATCGAATCTAAGTTATTAAAATGTTAAGTTTAATTTTGAATTTTAAGGCCAATGTCGAGTTGAGTACTTGTTTGACTATGAGGAAGTTCTTGCCATTAAGGGAGTAGCTTTAAACAGTTAACATCTACAACGTTTATTCTATGCTCATCTTGCAAAATCATTTAACAAAATGGGTCCGAGAGTGCGAGCATAAACACCTTTTCATGAATTTGACTACTCACGAAAGTTGACGATGAAATACCGAGGCGCAGCCAACTTATTGCTGCGCTGGTGTTGCCAGATCTTTTGTTTTCTCATACGAGGTGTGTTCAAAGGAAAAGGTGAACTTTGAATTTTTGCGGACTGTGTATGTACATTCAAATATCGATATTTGATTTTTGTTATATGTGGACACATATGTTTATTATATGTTTGCATTAGCAGCCAATTTCGATTAGTAGTTTGTTTTTGGCAACTGAAAAGGCTAAATTTTGAGCAAAAGCAACGTCAAGCAACGGCTTTAGACCTGGCAAGTCCAGCACGGACCAGATATTCACATTGCGACAAATCCTGGAGAAGACAAAAGCGAATCTGTGGTAAAAAAGGCGTTTTCAGAGATAGAGAAGCAGTCAAAACTTATGAGCTTAGCGGTAAATGAGGATAAGACGAATACCTACAATAAACGCGCAGAGAGTCTACGCTTGAACAATCTGTTGCAATGGGAGAATACAACTTCAAGGTTGTTAAGGAAGTTGTCTACCTCGGAACGACGATAACCAGAGACAACAACACCAGTCAGGAAATCCGAAGAAGAATTACTCTTGCAAACCGATGTTATTACGGGCTCAATAAGGAGTTCAAGTCCTGCTATACGGCGCAGAAGCATGGACAATGACAAAAGAGGATGAGGCGGCAATTGGCGTGTTCGGAGGATTTATGGACCTCTACACGTTGGCGGCGAATTTCGCATCCGAATGAATCGCGAACTGTATGAGCTCTATGGGGACACTGACCTAGTCAAGCGCATAAAACAACAGCGTTTGCGCTGGATAGGACATGTTACCCGTATGGATAATAACGCTCCAGCAAAGCGTGTGTACAATCGGCATGCGATAGAGTTGGGAGTCGACCAAAGCGGAGATGGCGCGACCAGGTACAGGGAGACATTGCGAAGCTGGAAGTGTCCTTCTGGTGGAACGTCGACCGTAAAACGGTCGCAGTTTATTATGCTTTTCCATGATTTCACAAAGTTTGGTCGAAATCTGACATCTACATAGTATAGATCTCATAGAAAAGTAAGGTCCAAAAAGTACCATTGGGTAGTTCTGGAAAAAGTCAAGAATCTCTTCTCAAAAAACTGCATTGCAATTTCGACAAACTGGTGATATTGTGCATTTTGTTATTCCCGAAGCCGTGAAATATGCCAAGAAAAATGTGAATACAAGGACACAAGAGAATCAAATTTGACCTTAAGTCTTTCAGACAGTCCCCTACCACATTTCAAAAAATCTGCCAGGTCAATATTTCATGTATCGAATATGTAGCTTTTCTACACGCTAATATTCAAACGTAAATGTAGAAAAGCTTAACATTCATGTGATTTTTAGATTGCAGCATGAAAAATGCAGAAATTATGTGAGCTGTTTTTCTCAAGCCGTGAACACAGAGGAAAAAACCGAGACCATTGGACTCAAAACGAGCACACTCGGTCACAAAAACAAACCATAGACGGATTTCCTCACTTCGAGAACAATTTCTCACTTCAAGCACTTTATTTTTGAGAGCGCAAAATCTTGATGTGAGTTGATATGTTCCGTTTTTGAAACCATTTTAAACTCAAAAAAAAATGTAAGGGCAGGTCCGCCGTCCAGATCCACCGACCCGGTCTACCACCGTCCAAGTCCTCCACGAAACAGGTCCGCCGTCCAGGTCCACCGAGCAGATCCACACCGTCCAGGTACAGGTCCGCTCGTCCAGATCCACCACCGTCCAAGTCTAGGTCCAGATACACACCGTCCAGGTCCACCACCGTCCATCCAGGTCCAGGTCCGCCGTCCAGATCCACCACAGTCCAAGGCCCAACCAACCTAACCCCGTCCAGGTCCGCAGATACATCCGCTTTGCTTGTACAACACCCTAGCTGCTTTAATTAATTTTAATTAAAATAAATAAAAATTTTCCGGGACTGACTGGGATTAGAGCGCAGAACCTTTGTCGCGCGCAACGACGGCGGTCGTCTTAGACGGTTGGGCTATTGTCCAGTGATGATACAGCTGAATTGTGCTCATTTCATGAACATTCGGAACATTTGTTCTCAAAAATTTTAGTGAACATTCTGTTCATATTTTGAGATGAAGAAATCTTATTTTCCGAACACGTCTTTTCCCTCAGTGTACCATTCGTCATTGCCCACGCAGAATTTCACTTTTCAATATGGTTCGTTTGCTTTTTATACTCTGTACCAGAGGTACACAGAGTATATTGCGTTTGTGGAAAAGTGTCCGTCTGTCTGTCTGTCCGTATGAACGCACAGATCTCAGAGATGGTAGGAGATGGAGGTTTGACTTGTATGGAACATATGTTTCTTATACTTGCAGGCAGATCAAGTTTATTTTCAATTTTGGCCACGCCTCCTCCCGCCCCCGCTATATCGAAAAAACGTCAAATCTCCCACAGTTTTATAGATAGAAGGTTCGAACCTTTTGGAAATATTTAGTATTCGGGATTCTTTATCGATCCGCTGAAGGAATTTTAAAGATTGGATAAACGATATTTAAGCTATAAGGAAAACAAACAAAGTTTGCTGCAGCAGCGCACCGAGATTGCAAAAAATTTGCTTTATGATGGCCCTTTCTGTGTTTCTATCCTAAGACTTGCTCTTAAAAAAGTTATGACTGTTTCCTAGTATCAGTTGTAAAGTGAATGATACCTGTTATTTTAATGGTAATCGATGGTTAAAACGATACAAAAAGTTGTTAGAAATATACTAAAGTCGCTTCTTTCTTTGCATAGAGAAGGCATCCATCGCTCGCACCATTTGAGGAAAAACAAAACTTTCCTCAAATGAACTAAATGAATGAGTGCTATAGTTTGTGGTAGAGCATTCCAAAACCGCAAAACCGAAAACCATTCAATAAACCAAAAACCCGTTGGAAGAGTTGTCTTTCGAAAGCTTGATTGTGTGAATTGTACATAACGAAACATTTAACCAAGCGCACGAAATAAATCTCAAGAGTCACAAAAACACACAAAACAAACAAAACACCACAACAAATACTTAAACCAAAAAAAGAAACCAACAATAACTCATATACAATATAAATTTCATGATTATTACAGCAAGGTGTCATTGCAGGTGAGAAATGGGAGCACACGCGCTTGCCCTCCCCATACCCCAGAAACCCTTAGGCCCCCCTTAACCCTTATGTCAGGCGATAAAACTAAATGTTTATTTTGGTCTTCTAATTTACAATCTTCAAAGGGAGATCGGTAGGTGCTTCCCCCTCCACGACCCCACTCAACATTTCATTAGCAATCCATTCGTTGGGTATGTGTTTGCCTTCGTGTGTCGTGGTTAAGTTTTCATGAATGAATTTATGATGGCCCCATGGGTCCCCCTCCAGGGCCCTTACGTTCATGCACGCACGTACGTATGTAGCTCTCCGTTATTGTTTAATTTTCCATTTGCTCACACAGCAAAACTTTCCGTTTTGTCTCACATTTTCTTCATTCCATAAATTATAATTCGTCAAAAATGATTTGTTTGGTTTTTTTTTGGGAATTTTGGTCAATTGCTCGTTTGGACATTTATGAACATAAATTACTTTGAAGTTGTAAATTTCATGAAAAATTGTTAAATTAAATATTATTTATTGTATTTGATTTGCTTTACGTGCTTTGTATGTGAAATACTTGTACATTTCATGGAGTCATTAGTTAGAAGATGTGACCGGAAATTAAGTGGCAGCAAATGACTTTAAACAGTTCTGGGAATACTTGAGGAGGAGGCGAACACTAACTGATTTTCACTCTAATCAGTTAGATTTTGACATAGTCTATAGTTTTCTTGTGAGGTTTGTAATTTATTTGGAGACCTTACTAATGTTTGAGGAGGGACTCTACATGTCGAGGCTGTTTTTGAACCTATTTTAAAAAAAAATCGTATTTCAAAACGCAAAGAGTTTTTCCAATTCCGTTTTCTTATTTTGTCAAAGATAGATCAAAGTAAACAAAAATAATTTTTTTTGCTTCGATAAGAGGGCTGCTCAAAAAGTTCTCGGCCGTCAAAGTGGGGAGTCCAAGAAATAGGTAGACTGTTGGCGGCCACGATTTCTCGTCTCGAGGTTGTTTTGAATTAAAAAGGTAAAAGCAGGGTTATAATCAGTATAGATGTCATTCTGGTCTGAGCCTCGAAAAAAATTTTGTGATTTTTTTTGACAAAAAGGCGGTCATTGAAAAAAATCGTTTTTGGGCCCTTTTTTGATAGTTTAGTGTAAAAATAAAACATTACAATATTTTATAAAATTACGATTGAGGTTCAGAAAAAATGGTGATAATTCTGCGTCGATTTAATCAAAATCAGTTCACTGTAACTAAAAATATCATGGCCGCCAGTTCGAAAAAGGTGCTTTGCAAATTGGATCATCTGGGGTCATTAAAAGGGCTATATCTTCAAAAGTATTTTGAGTTTCAAAAAATACTTTTAGGACGATATTTACAAATATCCAGGCTATTCAAAAATGCAACAAAAAAAATCTAAAAACTAATTTTGCTCTTGGAGAATCTCCCCTTAATTAGTAATGAGTTTAGCTGGCTCGAGGTCGAAAAAGTTGCTTTTGTTCACAACTGTAAACAACTTATATACCAAAAAGAGCTGGTTGCCTATACAGACAGTTTCAGAAACTTCCTAGTTTTCTCATCAGTGTGCCATGAAAAAGGCACATGAAAAAGGCACATCTTTCATTCTCTTTGTCACCGAAGAAGTAGTTCCCAAATCTAAAAAGTTCCATTCGCTTTTATTAAGGCATGAAAACCAAAAAAAAATTCACCTTTGTGAACGTATTTCAGCATGTGTTTTTGTTGTTGCTTTGAACTTTATAAATCGTTCGGGATTCCTTCCAATTTCTCTTTCTCAAAGAACGGTTCCAGATGTACATCCGTCGGAAGTCAATATTTCATGGGTGAGGCGTTCGCTGCTAAAATAATGGGGATGTATCCTTTATTAACTAACCTTCTGCTACCCTTTTTTGGCCGCTTATGCTGGTGTTATATTGGGTTTAAACAGTACTTGGCAGTGTCCATTTAGACTTACAGATAATGTATAAGTGTTTTAATGTAGGTATTTAGTGAAAAAGTGTAAGAATTTTGTGTAAATAGGGTCCTGCTAGAGTCGCCGTGAGTACTTTTACTACATCGAGCCAGTTTTCTTGTGAGTTTTACTTAAATCTAAATCTGAAATCTAAACCATTTTGAGGAATCGACACTAGGGGCACATTTGCCAGACTGACCAGGTCTTTAAGGAATGGTTTACCCAGGTGATGGATGCGTTTCCTAAGAAGTACAGGACAGTCGCAAAGATGATATTGGGTGGTTTCTATTTCCTCCTCATTCCCACAACTATGACTGAAGTCATAGTGGGTCACGCGCATCCTGATGGCCATATGCCCAATCGTGCAGGGCCCCATTATGACTCCTATCATAGTTATACTCTGTACCAAAGGTACATAGAGTATAATAAGTTTGTGCAAAAGTATATAACAGCCAGAAAGAAGCATCTCCGACCCCATAAAGTATATATATTCTTGATCAGCATCAACAGCCGAGTCGATATAGCCATGTCCGTCTGTCCGTCCGTAAGAACGCACAGATCTCAGAGATGGTAAGAGATAGAGGTTTGACATATATGGGACATATGCTTCTTATACTTGCAGGCAGATCAAGTTTATTTTCAATTTTTGCCACGCCCCCTCCCGCAAATTGGTTTCAACGTCATATCTCCCACAGTCTTATAGATAGAAGGTTCGTTCCTTCTGGACATATTATTTATCGATCCGTCAAAGGAATGGTAAAGTCGAGTTATAAGGAAAACAAACAATTATGGGCACCACAGGTCGCAGCGGTGATGGGCAGCACTTCACAGGTGCAGAGTATGTTATAGTCGGGCTTGATCGACTTTCTTTCTTGTTTTAATCCTGTTCTTGATAAAGTGTTGGAGTTGGGAAGTTCTTTTGTGTGAGTATCTTGGCCAGATAGATCGGGAGATGTGACAACCAGGTGCGAGGTCTCATTGTCGTTTTACTCTAGTTCTGGCCTTTCTCTGTTCTTCCGTCATGATGTCCTGCACGGGTCTTTCAATGTCCGTTACCGCTTGTGTTGCTGGCAGAGCTAAACCGTTCCTTGCGCACTCGTCTGCTCCCTCGTTTCCCGGTATGCCTGGGTGACCAGGTACCCAGACGAGAGTGATGGAGTGCTGTTGGATTTGGTTTAGTGCTCCCGCCGTGCTGCTGAATAGATTGCTTTTTGTGGCGTTTGATGACAGAGCCTTTATGCCCCTTGGCGTTTAATTCAGGGTGTATATCCATTTCATAATTCTCTGCTTGGAAAACGCTACACCAGTTCAGTAGACGAAATGAGAGCACTGTCGCTAGATTCTCAGAGATGTCTATTCCTGGGCCTTCTTTCGTTTTCGAAACGTCTCACACTGCGTGAAACAGCCGATTTGCGGAAGAAAATGCAAATTTAAAACATAAAAGAAAGTCGGTCAAGCCCGACTATAACAAACTCTGTACCTGTGAAGTGCTGCCCATCACCGTTGCGACCGGTGCTGCCCTTAATTGTTTGTTTTCATTATAACTCGACTATCGTTCATCCGATCCTTACCAATGCAATCTCCAGAAGGTACGAAGCTTCTATCTATGAAACTGCTGGATATATGACGTTTTTACGATAAGGAAGGGGGTATGGCAATAATTAAAAATAAACTTGAACTGTCACTCAGGAACAAAGTCCATCGGCATTATTTTAGCAGCGTACGCCTCACCCATGAAATATTGACTTCCGACGGATGTACATCTGGAACCGTTCTTTGAGAAAGAGAAATTGGACGATTTATGAAGTTCAAAGCAACAACAAAATCACATGCTGAAATACGTTCACAAAGTTGAATTTTTTTTTTTGGTTTTCACGCCTTAATTAAAGCGAATGGAGCTTTCCAAATTTGGGAACTACTTCTTCGGTGACAAAGAAGAATGAAAGATGTGCCTTTTTCATGGTGTCAAGTCCGACTGGGTATTTTTATTCATTATAATGACCAAAAAAACTCAAAAATTGCTGATATGGACGAAGTCAATAAATTCCGGTACATAATTCTCAGTACTGAGATCGGCATTTTTTTTTGGCCTTTCAACTTTCGTTGCACTTAGATTCGGGTTCGTCTCGGACTCTGTCCTTTTTGAAGAATTTGTTAGTCTTAGCACCTTGAAAAGCAATTTTGGCAATTGTCAAGTATAGTATTTTTTTTTAGAAAATTTAGCAACTTTTGAACCTCATGTTCTGGCAACACTGCTTCCAGGAGAGTTACGAGTCCAGAATGACGCCCATAAACTTTGCTTCCTTGATCCTGTTGAGCTGCGTTCCCCAATGGATGGGATTGTGAACTCCGAGATCTTGAATCTCCTTGTGAACAGCATCAGTTGGGTTTTCTGTGGGTAAGCCCCTAGTCTGTTCTGAAATGCCCATCTTAGAGTGCTAGCAAGAGCAGATTCCAATAGCTCCTGATTGTGGGTAAGAACTTACCCGTTACATCTGCGTATGCTGTCACCGTACATTCGTTAAACTTCAAGGTAAGAAGAAGTTCTTTGAGAACCAGGCTCCAAAGTTAAAAAAAGATCAACCAAAGTAGGAACAAACTAATCTCTTTTTATTAAAAGCTTTCCACTTGAGATAAAACCTTATTGCTTCCTTACAGCCAACACTATTCCTCACACATTCCCTTAAACTATATAATTCAATTCCAAGACAATGGCCCCTCAGAAACAATTTCTTATTCCCATTGCTGTACCCTTCCACATGCTGCTTGGTCATAAAAATCTCATCAAATTTAATGCTTAAGTTCGTAAGCCCCTAAACTGCACTTTGTGTATTTTTTTGTATTGGCCAGGTGACGGCAGCACGTGCCACGCCCTCTAAGCCAAGGTGCGCGGAAAATGCAAAAAAAAAAAAAAAAATGGGAAAAAGGCAAAACGAAACACAAAACTTTGTCTAGGTCCAGGTCCTGGTCATAGCCTTGCATATCCTTGTCTTTGTTTGCGCACAAAATTGCATTAAACTTTGGCGCAAATTTTTATGGCACGAACATTTTTCTACACGTAATTCATATTTATGACGATGGCAGAAAGAGAGTGTGAGGAAGGGAGGGTGACTCTCTGCTCAATTTAAAGTCAAGTGTCAATGCAAACTTCTTCAACGGGTGCAGGGTCTATTGATGGCTCTTGAGAAGCTCTCCAGCCCAGGCCAGCCACCCATCCCACCTTTCGGTATCCCTTTGACATGCAAAACGCGCGCTTCATTTGACATTTTTCCTATTTTTTAGCGCGGACATGGCTGGTATTGGGTGATTACCAGTCAGAGCAGGACTTGTCCCCTCCCCCAACAGCCACTTGGAAGTGGTTTCAAAAACAGAAACCCTTTCATCCACAGAGCCTTGCATTTTTTAATGTTTGCGGTTTTGCTGTTAATGTGATATTTTCTGCCTGGAAACTTCCTTAATTATTTGTAATTTTCTTGAAATATCAAAGCAAACTCCTTTGGATAGTTTGTGCCTGAGGCACTTGTCTGGCCACGGGATTAAATGTCATGCCAACCAAACCAAGAGTTTTGTACCGATCCAGCAATTGAACGAGTTGCCAACACGAATGGGAATCTTATGAATAAACAAAAGGAAATCAATTGTTATGGAGCAACCTGAGGCATTAATCTTAAGGAGCAAGGGGCGTGGCCAAAGCCAACGCAAAGCAAAACAACGACAAAATAGGACAATACTTTCTGCCATCGGGCATAGGGAACAGGAGCAAAACGATGATGACGACGCCTCGTCTCAAAGTACAGTCAGCTTCGAGCGTGGAAAACAACGGCGGGCCATAAAGACGTCTGCTGCAGCAATACCAACAGAAGGGGGAGGAGGCTGTGCTCCACGCAAACGACGACGCCGACGACATCTGCCCTAATCATACGCCCACCGCCTGGTATACCCATCTCCTTTTGGACTTTGTTAGTTTCTCATGAAAGCTTTTAGTTGTCTGAAATTTTTGGTGCTTTCTATACCCAACCATAAACCGAACAAGGTAGCAAGGGGTAGTTATGGACAGTGGAAAAAGGAAAGTAAGGGATGTGGTATTTTTACATTCGGTTCTTAAAGGGTTTAGAATATTTTATTATAGATTTTTTTAAATTATTTTAAATTGAAAATAAACTTGATTTGCCTACAAGTATAAGAAGTTTTTGTCCCAAACATGTCCTACCTCCATCTCTTATCATCTCTGAGATCTGTCCGTTCATACGGACAGACGGACGTACGAACAGACAGACGGACAGGGGGCATGGCTTTAAAGACTCGGTTCTTGATGCTGATCATGAATATAAACTTTATAGGGTCGGAGATGCTTCATTCTGACTGTTACGTTCTTTTGGACAAACTTAACTTACTCTGAAATTATTTTTATCATTTTCAAATTTCCGCCTTTCACATTATTGTGGATTTATGCTACTTTAAGCTCGATACTCAAAACTCGATACTCAGCAATCAATAATAGTACACGATGCTAAGTACTCACGATGCAAAGTACTCGATTCTCAGAATTCGATACTCAGTTCTCGAAGCTAAGTACTCGATACTAAGTACTCGATACTAACTACTCGATACTAAGTACTCGATACTAAGTACTCTATACTCAATACTCGATTCTAAGAACTTTATTCTAAGTACTCGGTACTAAGTACTCGATACTCAGAACTCGATTAGGCAGTATTCGATTCTTAGTGCCTGATAGTAAGTACTCGATACACAGTATTTGATACTCAGTACTCGATTATAAGACCTCAATACTTAGTACTCGATACTTATACTCGATACTTTGTATTTTGTACTCAGCAACCTATGCTAAGTACTCGATACTAAGTACTCTATACCAAGTAGTCGATACTCTGTATTTGATACTGAGTGTATTCGACTCGAAGTACTCGATACTCTATACTCGATACTCTGTACTCGATACTCAGTACTCAATTCGTAGTACTCAATACTAAGTACTCCCACACCCCCTACACGACCACCTTAAAGCCCTAAATAACTACCCGAAAGCCCCAAAGGGCTGTCGGACACGATTCAAAGATCACAAGGGAATATACAAATATAATTTACTGTCAAGTTCAATTTCATTTCGTAATCTGAAAATATAACCTATGTAATCATTTGAAAGCTTTGAAGTCGAAGATCTTAAAAAGGCAGAGGCTATTGGGGTTTTTATAAGTAACTCTGAACGTTTATCACGATTTTTTTTATTAAACTTTTCTGACGATTTTAACACTCAGTTGCCCAAAACCAACCAGATAACAGAAGAAGTCGCTAGGCAGTAGGTCGCAATATTTTTTGTCTATCATTTTTGTTAAACCGAACCGAAACTGTAGGTTCGGAACAGGTTCAGGTTCGCCTTTTTATATTCAAGAGGTTCGGTTCAAGGTTCGGTTCACAGTATATTTAGTCGGAATTCCGGGTTCGAACCGGTTAAAATTAAAACTTATTTTTTTAAGCGGAACGGAGAAGGTACAGTTATTACGCAGACTTACAAATAAGGGCCAACTTTTGCACCAAAGCAGATATCAAACTTTCACATGTCACACACAGCTAGCTGTGCTTTCCCTATATGATGCGTTTTCTCAAATCGGTAAGACTTATTTAAAAGTTCTTATGCTTATGTTTTTGATATATCTTCCAAGAAAAGATTGTGGAAGATGTTTCACTTCAAAAAACGAGTAAACACGATTTTATAACACTAAAATGTTGTGGACAGAATAATTTGTGGGAAATTTTATACAATTTTTTAAGATCTCAAATAGTTTTTTTAATTTTCGTATTTTTGTGAAAGTTTTATATTATACTGGGTTTGTCCGAGTCATCTTAAGATATTTTATTGCCAGCGCGATTTCCAAACATTAAAGGCGTCACGGAAGCTATTCTCCGGCATAGCCTCGAGAGCATGCTGCTTGGATCCCCTCTGTCGTCTCAAAATGCTTGCCTTTCAACGGGCTTTTCAGGCGAGGAAACTAAAAAAAGTCCGGGGCCATTTCTGGGCTGTAGGGCGGCTGCGAAAGCTTTGGGACGCCGGCCTTGGTCAGGTCAGCTGTTCACAAGAAAGGCGGCGTGAGCCGCAATTTCTGTTTTGGATTATTAGTGTACTTTGACTTATAATATCCTCGGATGTAGTAAACATTTTTAAATTCTTAAAATTTTTTTAAATAGGTCTATTATTTCTCTTTTCAGAAATATATAAAACTTTAAAATCCAATATGTGGTTTGTGAACCATTGCTTTTGGCGCAGATACCTATCTCACAGGTGTTTTAAGACTTTCGGAAGCTTCCAAAACTTGTCTTCAAAAGTCTTCAAAGATTTGATTGATTCATTTTACAGTCTAAAGTGTCCCCTCTTAGGAACATATCATTAGCAGACTTAGAATGCCACACAACTCGAGAAAAAGTGATTTAGGTGAAAAAGTCAAGGTTTAGACCTTAAACGCGTGTCTAAGGCGTTCGCCTGTATGTTTGTAGGTAAACTGCAAATTTCATGCGCTATCCCATTCTCTCTCATGGCTCGGAAGATGACAACAGAATTCTTTTTTTTTGCTTTTCTTACTCTTTAATTCCCAAAGGCTCATAGTTTTGATTGCAAGGAGGAGACCGGCAAACCTGGTCGGCAATACTCGCTAAGAAAAGAACAAAATTTAAAGTGAGGTCAAAACAATATTAAGCAAATATGTCGACAATATCACATAGGAATTGACTATTGTATTTTTTAATAGCAAGGATGAAGAAAATGGGTTTTGATTATTTAAGATCAATATTTCCCAGGATTCCCATTGAGAAAGGGTCACACTTGCTTAAATAGCGTTTAAGGATTGTAAATAATTTTAAACAAAGATTTCTACACTTTTAAATCGAAAAACCCTGGTTTTTAAATGTAACAATACGAAAATGCTTGTCGGCCGAAAAAAAAACATTAGCATGGAAGAAATCAGTCACCGTACGCGTCGACGAAGACTAACGATCAGAACTATTGGAGAACAAAACATTAAGACGCCTTTTTCCATAATCTGGTCCGGTTTTCAGAAGGCAGGAGTTGTGGAAAAGTTTCTAGTCCTAACCGAACAGAAAGAGTATTGCATAGTATTCTCACTCCTGAAAATCTAAAGATCTATTCACCAATAGAATCATTGGCTCTGTTTTTAGACTTACACTTAACAAAACATTAGTCTATGCAACTTCGCCTAAAAGCTTTAGGGAAAGGTTCCAAATTGTACCGACCTTATAATGAACTGTTGGCAGTCAAGAAATCATGCTATCCCCAAAGGAATCTATAATAGTTCCACTATGTTCAGCTGAGGTTGAACTTCAGTCTCGGCTAGATCACTCAGCAGACAGACTTATTCTATCCTTGGACGAACGAACCATATCTAGTTATGGCGATTTTAAAGTTACTTTATATTGCAAATGGGGTTGCAATGTTTCATCGTGCCAAAATATCTATAAACAGACATTGGGTGAAAATATTTCCGATTCGGCAATGTTTCTGATTTCTCTTGTGGCTTACCGATTAAGAAAAAAATTAAATGATGACGAGACATCAACAAGTACTAATTCTGCAATAGATGTTTGGAAAATTATGCTCCTTCGTCCACTTAATACTGTAGACCAGTTAAATTCTTGTTCAGAAAAGAGACTGCAGAGGAGGTTAAGAGAGAGGTCAATGCTATAAAATTGCAAATTGAAAAACTTTGCCTACACCTAACACAAATTAATGAACAGAGCATTGAAATTTCTTATAATCTTCAATTGACAATGATAGACGGAAAAGTCGCACAAGTACTGACTGACACAAAGGGAGCTATACCTAAATTATATCCGATTGACTTGAAACTACTATAAGTATGGAAACAACTACAGTAAAAGCGAATTTTTCTATGAAAAAATATTGAATTTGCATGGGAGATATACCTAAATGATGTCCAATTACCTTGAAACTGATGAAACCAAATAATCAAATAAGTTTGAAAAAAATGTGGCATCGTACATTAATTTTTGTGGATTTCAGGTGCAATAAAAGGTAACACAAGGTGTGGAAAATTTTAATTGTAAAAAAAAAGCCATAAGCCTTGACCGATTAAGTTCTATTTTTCAAAAACCAGCTGAGTGGCGTATTATGTATACTTTGACCAAAAATCAACACTTTAGAAATTTATTTTACAAAATGTTGACTTTGGCGCTGTATATCTCCAGTAGTGCTCACTCAATTTTAATAAACTTTTATTTATAGGAAACCTTGAACAAATCCTAAAATAATTAATTTAAAATATTGAGCGGTTCAAAAGTTACATAATTTTGTCCAAGGCAAAACGATTCTGGACCACTGTGCGACGGTCAAGTTCGACATCATGGAACTGCACATATTACAAATTTTGGTAAATTAATTTAATATATTTTTGTTTTATTTATCAAAGGTCCAGGGTATCCCTTGGTCCTCTCTACAAAAAATCTTTACAGCATTCCTACATCGTTTTTTTTTTTGTGCCATGTTTTTTGGGGGTTGAAATTTTGGGTTTCTGATAAGTACCAAGACAGGCGCACAGACGAGACGAGAGTCCTAGTCGGTGTGTGTATATGTGTTTTGAGAGTGAGTGTGAGTCAGTGTGTGTATGCGTGTAGTAAGCAGGGCATTGCACTCGCTTTCGCATCCCATACTCGCATCCGAATTTCATTTCGGTTCGTTTCGCGCAGTTGCAAAGCTCTTTTGTTGTTTAACGACAAGTCGAGTGGCTTTTTCGGCATTCGGCTATACCAAACACACACGCAAAAAAAAAACATACTTGATGCCTTGATATAATTACCAGATAAACTTTGAAAGTCAACGGCGCTCAGAGCTGACGCAGGTGGCTTTTCTGCTGGTGTATGAATGAATCTAGGGAATTTCCTAACAGTTCCTTGGGAATAAGTTTTTCTCAATTCTTCGTGCCTGGTTAATAAATGATGAATCGATATATTTGAATCGATAGTGGGAGAAGAGAGTTGAGGGTTTGATGAGGACAAAGAAATTTTAATACGATTTGTACAATTTTCAAGCAAAACCAATTGCGGCCCCAAAAAGTAGGCAACATTAATTGCGGTAATACTTCTTTCGATTTTTGGAAACATTTTCCATAAATTTTGAATTCTTATAACTGGCAATTAGAACGCTTCGGGAGATGTCACATTTATTTCAAAAAGAGCCAGTCTTGATTTAAACTAAGCACACAACATTCTTGATCTAGACCCTCCAATTTCCTAACTAATACCCCATAGCTTTTATTAGAAAGAAGCTAGTAATGGAAAGGAAGCCCAAATTTGTAACATCTCTCAGCAACCAATCCATTCTCGTATACCCTTTCGTATTGATAAATATCGTAAGCAATTTTTAGATATGCATCTAAAGAGTCCTTGATTTCAAAGAGAGCCTAACTCAATTACAAGCTACCACAACATACTTAACACAAGCTTCCCGCTAAAACCCAAAAAGCCACAACCCTCGACAACCCTTAACCAGGCCTGGGAACACACACAGCAGCCAGGCGGTAGGCAGCCAAATGGCCAACTCTCTTCCACTTTGCCACTCCCCCTGCCTGAACGAAACAGGCCGTTCCAGAGTTTACAGGTTACATGGCCCCGTACAGGATTTGCAACGGCCGGCGCTCAGGAACGTCCACAGAAGCTGCCGTTACAGAACTGAAAATTTCTTGGGCAAGAGAAAGGGAATTGCGAGGGAGTGGAGCAGAGCTAAATATCGATTGGGTTTTCCGTAACTGGAATGATGTGCGTTGGAATTTCAGTGGGAAGACAACGTTTTTGGGCGCGAAATTTCGATTAATGAAAATGCCTGTAAAAGTGTGCGAGTGCATCAAACTGTCAAATGGTGAGTAGGAGTGGCACTGCTGAACTCCTGCTGAATGCCAGAGCCTGACAACTGCCAACAGTAGAGAGGATACTCGCGCGGGGTAATATGGGGTGGGGTGGGTAGGGGTACCATTTTTCTGTTTTTGGGTCTGTTATGCAAATTTTATTGAAATGCTAGGCCAAACGATTATGTAAAAGTTTACATGGTTAAAACGATTTTAATACGACAGTTGCTGCCGCTCTCTCCCTCTCGTTGTAGTCCTTGCCTTTTGTTTTACACATGGGAGCAAGTCCTCCTCTTCCCCCTTACCACCCAGCAGGCTGGAGGCCTCTACTCATTGTTGCTGATTATGACAGGGGACAGGAGCAACCAGAGAACATGTTGCTTGTGGGCTTATATCAGTGCGCTGATGTGTGTGTGGTGGGGGGGGGGGAGGGATGATATAGCCTGCCGCTTAAATTGTTTGTTTATAAATAAAGCATGCGGCTATTGATTAAAATTGCGCTTTAAAAATTCATTCCATGAAAGTTGCGTTGCTTTTTGGATGGTCGCTTGCCTGAGCTTCATGGGTTTCAATTGAATGTTGGCACTCGCACATATACATACACACACACACACTTACATACTAGAGTTCACACACTCCCCTATGCATACAAATGTACATATTCATGATGGGAGGCTGCTAGTGCCGACTGGCCTGCGGTTTTTGGACTGGTAGCCCCCCTATGCACATGTTGAATGCGCAAAATTGAAAACTTAAAAAGTCTCTCTCGAAACAGAACGAACAACCAAAATAACTTTAAAAACTTTAAACTTAAAATTTCTTGAATTGAGTACAAAAAAGACACTTAAAAGGCCAATAAAAATTGTGAGTAGTTAATGAAATTAATGGCCTCTCTCTGCCAATTGAATGTACTATTTGCTTTACAAAATTTTTTGGTGAACTAAAAACACCTTCAGAAAAAAGTTGCCGTCAACTCAAAACAAGAAAGAATATGTCTCCAAAAATTAAGTACAAATGTTTAATAGTTCTTAAAATGAGCACAATACAACTCAACCAGAAGCCCGAAAATAAGCCATAAAGTCAAAACATTGAGATTTCGGATGGAAATTTGGAACAGATAATGCTTTGAATACTCTGGAATGACAACATAACAGAACGCATAAAAAAGGCAACCATTGCTCTTTTCTCGTGCAAAAAGGCCATAGGCCGCAAATGGGGTTTTTCCCCGTCCATAGTACACTGGCTTTACACAGCCGTGGTCCGCCTCATACTACACTACGGAGCACTAGTTTGGTGGCCAGCGCTTGAGAAACAATCAGCCCTAAACAATCTGCATAAGGTACAGAGAAGTGCGGAAATCTGTATTAGCGGCGCTCTCCGAACAACACCCACGGAAGCGCTATTTTCCACCTCCTACCACTTGACCTTATATCAAAGCAATTTGCTATAACAACAGCCCTTAGACTAAGAGAATCCGATGTCTGGAATGGGGGTAATTCGGGACACTCTGCCATACTCGTTAACCAAACGGGTATACCGTTAAATACTGATTACTGTATACCACAAACGACGTTCGATAAATCGTACGACGTCTGTATTCCAAGCCGACACGAGTGGAAAAACCTTCCCCACTACAGAGCTAATGCCATCAACATCTACACTGATGGCTCTAAGCTCGACGAAAAAGTAGGAGGGGGAGTCTTTTCCTCCAACCTAAATTTAAACTTATCGTTCCGCCTTCCTGATTACTGTAGCGTGTACCAAGCGGAAGTGGTGGCCATCCAGGAAGCAGCCACCTACCTTAGCACACTACCGATCAGAGAAGGCAACGTCTTCATATACTCAGACAGTCAAGCCGCCCTTAAAGCCCTTGACTCATATACCAACAATACTAAAACGCTTATTAATAGCACGAGACTTCAGTATACACCTTATATGGGTGCCTGGACATCGCAACATAAAAGGAAATGAGTCTGCGGACAAACTAGCCAGAATAGGTACCACCATCGAGCTCCTTTCAGAGAAGAGCACGATAGGGATGCCTATGGCAACAATCAAGCTTCACACTAAAGCTGAAACACTTCGTCTCGCTGTGAACCGTGGAAAAACCTTTCCTCCTGTGCAGTAACGAGGCTCACGTGGCCAACATTCAACCTGAAGCGTACCAACACGCTTTTACGTCATAGAAGGGAACACATATCGCTTCTGATAAGAACCATGACGGGGACTGCCTTATCGGCAGATACGCAGCGCGCCTAGGCGTCACTCACCATGACTTCTGTAGAAGCTGCAAGTACGAAGAAGAGGAGGAAACTGTGCAACACCTTCTCTGCCATTGCCCCGCCTTGAGTAGAAGAAGACTTAGGACACTCGTTCAACCTCTCCTACCCAGCCTCTCGGAGACATCCGGGCTAAAGATCCCAGCTCTACTCAAATTCATTCTGTCCAGTAGCATAAAAAGGGTTAACAGGGAAATCATATGGCATCTCAATGGGCCCATAGAGGCCTAAGTGGGAGGGCGACTTGTCGCTCTCAGCCATCGCAACCTAACCTAACCTAACCTATGCTTTGAATAAAACCTTATATCGGAAATTTTAGACCGATCCCCAGAGCACGAATCAACCAATAGCGGAATGAAATTAATATCTGTTGTATACCCTTTTTCCCATAAAAAATGGGAAAAGGGGACCATATTTTTCAAAGATATTATGGTACTTTTATATGCCGATGATATTGATACTATCGACACCAACGAACGAGCAGTGAGCAGAGCGCTTTCAGAGATGTAGAAGCAGTCAAAACTCATGGACTTAGCGGTAAATAAGGATAAGATGGAGTACCTAGTATCAACGCGCATAGAGTCTACGCGTCTTGGACAAGCTGTTGCGATGGGAGACTTAAAATTTTTACGTTGTTAAGGATTTTGTCTACCTCGCAGCAACAACAACATTCGGAATCCGAAGAAGAATTACTCTTACAAACCGATGTAATTACGGGCTCTGTAGGAAGTTCCCTCTCGCAAAACGAAAAAAAAGCTATACAAGTCGCTTATCATCCCAGTCCTGCTATACGGCGCAGAAGCATGGACAATAACAGCAGCGGTTGAGGCGGCCATTGGCGTGTTTGAGAGAGAAGTTCTTCAGAGGATTTTTGGACCTCTGAAAGTTGGCGACGAATTTCGCATCCGAATGAATCACCAACTGTACGAGCTCTATTGGGAGACTAATCTAGTTAAGCGCATAAAACAACAACGGCTGACAAAACTGATGTGTGTTTGTCACCAAGTTTCTTTTCTTGCAATATCATATATGCATTAACTTCGTCGGTGCTTTCAGATAAGCTATTCAATAAAACCAGGGCTACAAACCTCTTAAAAATCGGGAGGCGTTCACCCCGGGTTCGAACCCGCAAAAATTTTTGGGTTCGGGCTTACGGAGCGGGTTCAGAAGGACGCACAATTCAGGTTCATGTTCGAACCGGGGTTCAGTCATAGTTTTTTCACCTATTTATCGTAAATTAAAAGAATATTAAACATTTTATTCATAGACGTCTACAAGTCTTGAGGTTTTTAAAAATTATTTGTGCTTTGGCTGAATAAAACCAACTTAAGAGTAGAAAAAGCGCACTCGACTGATACTTGTGATGCAGGAACAGCTAATACAACAAATGTGATATTTTTAAGTCCTTTTCAATGATAGTTTTCCCCCAAATTATTAAAACATGAGAATTTTGAGACAATCTTTGATTTCCATCAAAAGGAGGAATGAAGTGGTTTACCAATTTTATATATGTCACTTTTTCATTATTTTCTAGCTAAAGTTGTCATGGTAAGAATCATTTATGCTGTCATTCAATAATTCCCATTGACGATAATTTAATTCTTCAATAAGTTTCTTTGCATGCTGTTTTGGTTCTAAGTTCAATAATAGTCGGTTTCTTTGATGCAAAAAAATCAGATGTAAGAATTGGGATTGCATTAAAAATGGAAGAACTATTTGTAAACACTTTAATAAGTTATTCATGCATTTTGCAGAAGACTTCACAACTTGTGTGCAACAAGTGTACCATGTTAAAAAAACATCGTAGGGAAGGAGTTGCTCTTTTTGTAACTTTGTAAATTGGATGCAACAGCTTCTGCAGAACGTTTAATTCAAAATTTTTTCAAAGTTAGATTAAAATCGTGGGACTTCTTAACTTATGGAATATTAATTTTAACCTTTTACAAATTTGTTTTAACCAAACCCTTTTTATACTCAGTACCAGAAATTTCAACATGACAATCAAATTTCTTGAAATTATTTTATTTGCTCCTTTATTTTTTTCAAATCAAAGTATTCGCTGTGTTTTCACTCAAACTGAAAATCAGTCGAGTTCTATGAAGTTAGTTTACTTTAATTCAGTTAGTGCTAACAATTCAAACCGAACACATCGAAAGTTTGTGTAGTAAATTATTTTTTTAATCTTTTAGAACAATTTTTGAAAAATTTTAACTGCATTTTTACTGTCCAAGCTAAAGGATGTCTTCGCGCGGATCTGAGAGCAAGCTGACAATTGGCTGCAGCTCCACCGGGGGAGGAGGAGATGTGAAGAGTTATCAACCGCCCGTCAAAGAGGATATTGACGATGCACCTTCAAACGATTTTGTCAATGATTTTGGATATATGGCTGACATCGTCCAACCCGGAAAGAAACAACAACAAAAGAAACCGAAGTCTCCGAATTATGTCTCCAAGAATCAGTATTTAAATTTTCTAAGCGAATTTCGACACCGTCATAGGGATGTCGTCTTTCATGGCAATGAGCTAATTAGGGTGGCAGCCCGCAAGTGGAACAATCTGTCTGAAAGTCAACGCTGGCTATATAAACCCGTAAGTCAAACTTAGGCTGGAATGACACTTTCAATTTCTAGGGACAATTTTTAGCTAATGGGCAATAGTTGAAACAACAAAAGACAACAACTATAATTGTCCCTTAAAATTTGAAGTGTCATTTCAGAGTAAAGGAAATTCAATATCAATTATTGATATTTTTGTTTTCCCAGGATGTCTACCGTTTTGCACGCATTTTAGTGACCAGCAGCACCAATGATTTCAACGACAACACTTCAATTGCTGAATGCAAAGAAGACGAGGTGGCTAATCCAGCACCGTCTGTTGGTAGTGGTACTCAAACGGAATGTTATCCCAGGCAAAAGAAACCCATGTGTAAAACCAAGCGTAAGCGGGCGTCTTGCAAGCCCAAACGCAAGAAGAGAGGGTGCAAACCCAAACCACGCACTTGTATGCCCAAGCGAAAGAAGCCATCGTGTCGCCCCAAGAAACCCAAGTGTGCCAAACCCAAGCGCAAGCGTAGATGCCCCAAACCAAAGCCCAAGCGATGCTTGGAGCCATCTTCTACCCCAATCGCTCCATTCAATTCATAGATGCCAGATTTCAAGCAGAAGAGTAACACCTTAAGCAGCGGAGTAACCAATTTTAGACAAATGATCCTTAAAAAAATCAGCAACCAGCAAACATTTCCACACATCATCGACAAAATTGCCAATAAAGCTTGTTTTCAGCCTCTCTGGGTAAATATTATTTACCTCTTGGTTAAATATTATTTACCTATGGAAATGATCATCGCTCTTTTTATCTGTGACTTTTGTTGAACATTTTGCTGAAATTTGAACTTTACTTCTGCAGAAAGGCATTGCTAAACCAAAATACCATCTATTAGTGTGTAACAGCTAGAAGAAGGGTTTTCCTACCTTAGCCTCCGAATCATTAAAGCAATGTCAGTCTTTCTCTACGCACAGATCTCGTAGATGGTAAGATATGAGAAGTAGACTGCTTTTGCTTGCAAATACAAACTTGGGCAGTTACATGTTATATTACGGTGTTATTTATCAAAGATTTGAGACATGGATAAGACCCCAAATGTATTTTTCGAGTTTCTACAACAGCTCGTTCACTTAAAACACAAATAGTTAATAAATATTGCTACGCCCTTCGATTAGATTTTGGTGCCCACATTAACTTTATTTAAAGTAAGATTAGCTTGTCAAGATGACACAGCCCCAAAGGGCCAAAGCCGAGCCTCTTTCAATCTCTTGGCTTGTGTGCTTCTAATTTTTAGCACAAGAGAAAAGAACCTACAGTTTAACGCCGAATCCGAACGGCATTTTAAGAAGCTTTTCATGGCTAATTACTGCAATGCTTGAGACAACAGCAAAGTGGTGTGGCCGGGTGTAAAGTTTATTCAAAGAAAAAAAACTTTTAATTAGATGTTCCGAGGCGGAATCGAACACACGACCTCATGCACAGCGGTCGCGCACACTAGCCGCTGAGCCACCCGGCCATTAACTTTATTTACAAGAGGAAAAACGCCAACTTGGATAACCACTGCGAAATTTACCATTGAGAATTCTAAATTTTTTTCATCAAGGAATATTTTTTCGGAAATTTCGGTGATGAGATACCGCATTTACCCTGCGACTCAAGAAGCTTGGCTATCGGAACAAGTAAGGGAGCTGTAGTCGAGTACCCCGACTACAAAATACCCTGTTCCCTTGACTTCTTGTGTTTTCATACACTTACACACACACTCACACATACACACACACACTCTAACATACGCACACACGCACGCGGTAACTGACAATGCAAGGCCCCCCTCTCTCCCACAAGCAAAATTGATTCGTATATAACTTCGGTGTTTTTTGTCCGATCTTATTGATCTTTTCAGAATAGGTAGATATTGGGCCTTACTTAATATATATACAGTTTTGAAGATCTATCTTAAAAATTGTGGCTCTGACAGTTTTTTGGGCTTAAAGGGGGGAGGGGGAGGAATTTTTCAAATCTGAAACAAACTCTATTTGAATCTATTTGAATCATGCAAAAATTTGTGGCTCTATCTCTTATAGTCTCTGAGATCGACGCGTTCATACGGACAGACGGACGGACATGACTTAATCGACTCGGCTGTTGATGCTGATCAAGAATATATATATGCTTTATAGGGTCGCAAATGCTTCCTTCTATCTGTTACATTCTTTTGCACAACTTTGGCACTAAAAACGGTTCGGTTCAGCCCTCTGAAGTGTTTTAAGACGTGATTCGCTTTCCTCTAGCCAATAATACTTATTAATTTGCAAATTTTTCATCGTTTCCCTAAGATAATTTGTATACCCTTGCAGGGGTATTATAAAATTGTCCGGATGTTTGTAACGCATAGAAGGAAGCATTTCCGACCACATAAAGTATATATATTCTTGATCAGCATGACAAGCTGAGTTGATTTAGCCATGTCCGTCCGTCTGTCGGTCCATCTGTTTCTATGCGATTTCCTCCGTCAGTTTGGAAGCTATCTTCACGAAACTTTCCTCGAAGTCTTGTGGTACAAATACGCTGCACAAGTTTGAAAAATCGACCGGATCGGACGACTATAGCATATAGCTGCTATAGAAACGATCGGTCGAAAAACGAGATTTAGTGACTTCGTATTTATACGTTTTCTATGCTATTTCATGGTTTCATTAAGTTTGGTAGAAACCTGAAGACTGTAAAGTACAGCTGCCATAGAAAAGTTAGGTTTGAAAAACAGTCTTAGTTGGAGTCCTGAAAATTTACATGAGTTTTTTTTTTGGTTGTTTTAATAGGGACCGTTAAGGCGTATAACCAACATTTTTGAGCAAGTAACTAAGAACCAGGATTCGAGATCCGATACCAGAAACACCGCAATGGTACAGTTTCTTGGCCAGTTTTATTTTCTCTTCCGCCCTACCTCTTTTTACCTTTCAGTTCAGCTTAGGAAAGTCAATCGTAAATTATTATGCAGTTCATCGATCGGATTGCTCAGGCGGATAAATACGCTAATTTCCATTGTAAATCAAGATGAGACGATCAAAATCATTTGCCTGTAAATATGAATTTAATTTGGTTGTAAATATTGTAGATAAGGCAATAGTTACCACAGATCAACCCTTATTATTCATATTAGTGCCACCACCTACTTATTAACGGCATAGTGCTTGCCAAAGTAAAGCTGTTGATCCCCACCAAAAATTATTCAAAGTATTGCAATTTTCAAAATATGTCTTTCCGGCACATTTCCCCCCACAACATTGAGTGCCCTCGTCTTCACTTCATTCAAAGTTCATAAATCTGTTGTCTTATCTTTCAACAAGAGTTGACTTTTTACTACATCTTCCCCATTGCTGTGTAAATATTTTTTAATGCAAATAAAAGATAAGCCGAAAAAACCAAAAAAAAAAATTGTCTGTAACGACCTCAAACTCTCAACTTGTTGAGCAGTTGTCCGGCCCGCCGCCCCGCTCGGCCGCCCCTTTGCTCAAATGTGACGTTGCACTTTTACTTTGTAAGGAGAGAGAAAAGGCCAAAAGCATAAAAAAGAGCCGCATAAACTGTAAACGTAAATCAAGATAATATAATCACAGCTCTAAAACGAATCGAGTGAGAGACATGCAAGCGAAGCAAAAGGCAACCGTCTCCTCTACTCGTATTCCTTCTCCTGCTCCGTCATAAAACGTTTTTATGACATGCATTCACAAAAAAGCCAAAGCCAAACAAGAAGTCAACTTGTAATCTTTATTGCAGATAATGTCAAATCCATCCACTTGCCCCGACTTGGACGAGGAATGCCAAGCTGGCCCCCGTCCGTGGGAGTGTAGGAGGTGGGAACGGGAAGTGGGTGCTGTAGTGGGAGTCTCCCTGCCTGATAACTTATCATCGCTGTAACTCTGACAAATTGTTGGACATCGAATTGATTATTGACATTTTTGTAATTCTTTTGCCCCGAATTTCCATCAATGAATTTCTTCAGCAGCTGCTTGGAGTTTTTGGAAACTTTGCGCAACGTTTAATTAGCTTATCAAATCGATAAGCAGTAGCTTTAGCTTCTTAGTTTTCGAGGAAATGAGCATAGACATTGATCTCTTATGAGGAGTGAAGCAAATGGAGTTATATTTGAATTGCTTAGGGTGGATTGCATACAGAAATACCTGATATGCACAGCCTTCAGAACATTCCAGGGCAGAACTTTAAGATTGGATCAAGTAAAAATACGCTTGTTTGAAGAAAGTAGCATTGTTTGGCGTGCTATCATTGTTTGAATGTTAGGTTATGGTCGTTCCGGAGTAGAAAAGACATTAAAAGTGGTGTTGGTCACAATTAAACCTGAGATGAGAAGACATTAAAACGCAATTGGAGAGATGATGCCATCTTATCAAAAAGTTGTTCATTACTACTTGGAGAGTTGAGACTGGAATAGCCACAATTGTAGCTCGAATGGATTGCTTTAGTTTATTTAAATTTGTAGGTTTTGTAGACTTCCTGTTTGCAATAACCCCACAAGAAAAAGTCAGGTCTGGCGACTAGGGTTGTCGATATTATATCGAAATATCGATATTTTAGTTAGACGATAAGGGTTATTCCGATAAGATATTTTTGTGCCGATATAGTCGATTATCGATATTTTTAAAAACGACATATCGAAAAAAAATTATTTTGGTAACACTGTAATTGGTCGCTCGGAGCATTTGTGTCGTTTCAACAAAAAAATAAATGGATTTTAATGAGCACTTTGAAAAAAAAAGACAGTAACTGTGACAGTTAAAACATCTGGTAATACCACAAACTTAAGATCGCACATTAGAACAAATCATTTGGATGTAGCAATGCGCTGCAACATTCCAGTGGCAGCTTCAACCGTTTCTCGGAAAAGCAAGCACATACGTACATTCATATTCATATACATAAATAGTCAATGTTAATAATTAGAGGTCCAATCCAATATCTATTTTGAAGAATGACAACTGCAATGCTGAAGCACTGGAGTCTGACCAGCAAATGCAATGCGCGCTATAGTTTCCGAAACAGGGAATGATATACCGGAACACAAGCAATACCAACCAAATGAGTCAAAGGTATGTGCTTCTTTCAGATCTTGAAAACAGAAGCTTTCAATTCAAATGTTTTTTTTTAGACTATAACATATGCTGGTGAGGTATCAGTGTGGGAGGGCACTGAAGATTCTCACTGCCCCACAATTCACCGAATAAACCATCCTCTAAAGAGATGAGCGAGTACTTAGAGAAAGCCAGCTTAGCCCACGACTGAACCCAATTACTTATTGGCGAGCTAATATGGATGAATGGCCCAAGCAGTCTGAAATCACATTTCGATACTTACTTGCGCCTGGAAGTTCTGTACCATCTGAACGGATGGCATCCGCAATCAAACTAGTGGTTTCCGACACCCGCAGCAGAATGACTGGGGAACACATTAAGCAGCTGGCTCTCATAAAGTCATTGGCCAACCACTATTGGTAAAGAGCAATCAACAATCTATATGAGAATCAAACTGTCACTTTATAATTTTAGTAAGCTAATGGCCGATTTCTCATTTTCTAGATAGCTGCTAATTGTCAGATAAACTCACAATTTACTCTGCTATTTGTTATGTAACAGTTTATGTGACAGATAACTCTATATGGAAGATGTGAAATCGGCTCTAAATTTGTTAGTTTTTAAGGTTTAATGAAAAAAAAACTTCACTACTAAGTTATTTTGAAAATATAGTCTAATTTCACTAAAACTAAGTCAATTTTATCTTATGCCATTGCTATTGGAAGGATCAGATAGAATGGCCACTGTTCATTAGCACTGTTCATTAGTATCTGATGGTGTAGACTTTCTGTAACAGCTTTTCATTTTTTTTGTAAGCTTTAGACAATATCGACATTATCGATATATCGATATTTTTAGATACAGAAATTTTTGATTTTTGATATTATCGATATTGATATTTTGAGAAATATCGACAACACTACTGGCGACCAAGGGGCCCAACGGAATGTGGAGTTTCTGGATATCAGCTTATTGGGAAATTTGCGTCCCAATTCTGTCATAACAGGCTAGGCTATGTGAGGGGTTGCACCATCTTACTGAAACCACACAGAGTTGAAAGGATCCCTTTTTCGGCGTAACTCTGAATAGAAAACACTCTTAACATGCTCAAGTAACGGTCTCCGGTAACAGTAACGGTGTGACCGTTTTCTTCGAAGAGTAGGGCCCGACAATGCACCGTGATGAAACTGCACACCACACTGTGACCCGAAGTGGATGCAATTCCGTCTTATGGAGTATCTGTGGGTTGGAAGCATACCAAATTCGACAATTTTGTTTGTTTATGTTGCCGTTTAAGTCGAAATGGGCCTCGTCAGACATTAAAAGACAGTTCAACATCCTCTTCCAACATTTGAAGCTTCTTCAGGCAAAATTCTAAGCGAATCGGCAAGTTTATGTGGGAGTAAGTTAAAATCATTGTGCATATTTGACTGCAATGACCGTCGCTTATACCCATTTGAGCTGATAAGTTCCTTGTCGAAACTCTTGGATTGTTTTGTATGGCAGCAGCAACAGCAGCTACAGCAGCGATTGTTTCCTCCGTCCGAACTGTAGTGTTTCGATGGTAAGGTCTTCTGTCGACTGTCCCACGCTCGGCAAAATTATTAATAAGTCTCATTATGGTCCATCTGCCCGGTGGATCTCCGCCAAATGTGCGCCTATACTCTCTTTGAACCAAAATTACGGACTCCAGGGCGTGATAGCGGCGGACAATCCAAATTTTCCTCAAATTTAAAGATCAATCTACAAAATTAAAAAAAATTGAGCAGATTCATCAAATAGAAAAAAAGTTAAGCAATTTTGTTTTGGTAGCGGCTTTCATCAGCCACCCTGTATGTAGCCAGTTTCAGCCGGCTCGAGAAACACAGCGGCAGCATTCTTTGCCTGCCAATTGTGACCAAGAGCCGACTCTCCATGCCAGCAATGCCATACCTACTTGGAAATTTCAAAGCAACATGAGTTCAATAATCGATGGCGTTTTCCCACACACCCCACTCCATTTTTTTAGTAGTGTTCGTACTTAAATTATTCGATCTGCTTTTTTCTTAGTGTATGATTTTCTGAGAGTTTAGTCTCAGCTTATAAGCTCTTTACGTCTTTCGTAGTTTCGGGAAGACGTCGGTACGGCTTACAAGCTATAATAAGCGGTTCGCTTCAAAATTGTTTTGCATCCTTGGAGCTTACATCTCTCCTTAGTACAAATAAGTGTCAGGTCAGGCATAATTCTATGACTCGTTGATGTCGTAACTACTTAAACTATTTAAAAGTCCAATCCCGGAACCCTTGATGTAAACTAACAAATGTACTTGGTTAGCATGTAAGTAAGCTTTTGCTATCAGTCGATGCTCATCTCTCCTCAATGTACTCAATACCAATTACCCTTACCAAACTAACTACCGCCATTTCTTTGCCAGCGCCTACAGTTTCCACTCTATCTTTCACATTTCAGCAATTACGCTGAGTGCGATTGAGTGGAGTAAGGAATCCCTTTAGGGCAGTCAGGACCAAGACAATGACAGCACTTAAACATCAAAAGACATGCAAAACGATATGGCGGCATCGTGTGCCACTCCCACTAGCAAAAGGCAGTCAAAGTCAATTCAGCAGAACCTTCATTCATAATGCCAACTGGGTTGGCCCTTTTCATTTGGTATAAAGCAATTTTCCTCTTAAATTCACTTCAATAAACAATTTTGGCATTTACCATACATACATACGTATACGTACAATACGTGGCCGCCCCCAACCCCCCTGTTCAGTTGTAAGCTAATCATTTTCTAGTCTACAATAGATGAGCTCTGTTTAAGTAGTTTTTTTTTTTTAGTTGACAACTGTAAAAACAACGCATGATTCACACAGTGGCAGCAGATGAGTGGGGAAGGAGGTTGCATAAATAACGTCAACTTGCGTCAGTGACACTACCGAGCAGAAGGCAGAGGGGGAAAGTGGGTACAGCTTCTTGGCCTCGTCAAGGATAACAAGCAAAGACGCCTCCTTCAACCTACAATGCGTTCCCTTTCTATTGTAAACAGCAGAATGCCTCGTTGTCTGTCTCGAGTGGAAAACTGTGAGACCGTTTACCACACAGATACTCGCACACACACGCACACACACACACACTTATACAAACTTGACCCAATTTCTGAAGTCCTGTGCGTGAAATGTTGTTTGCCTTGGCGTTTGGGTGAAAAATGGCGTTTATGAAACGCTTATTGTGTTTGGTTTTGTGGTACACTGGCTACACTCCGTCCCCTGCTTCCGTTTCCGCACTTGAATGGCGTGCGCCACAATGTTGGTGTATCCCCAGCCCTCACGCAGGTCTTTGCTCTTGTTTTGCCATGCGCCACTGCCTTTTGTCCAGTTTTTGTCGCACGCTTCTCTTCAGTTTTCTTTCTTTGCTGCTTTACGCATCCCCCCAGCTCCTTTTCCCCCACATTGACAGCCACCGGAAAACGGAAGCGGAAATTTCGTGCCCATGCGTTTTCATTTTTCGTGTTGACGACTGCCGGAGACGGTTAGACACATGTGTATGTGTGTGTGTGTGTATGTATTTGAGGGTATGTCCTGCAGTCCCCACATAAAACAACAATAAAGGAAGTCAAACTAGAGTCGCTTCTTTGAAATTTCCCTGCCCCCCCCCCCCCTCATCCACAAAATTTGCTTGTAAAATTTTTTAAAATTTATAAACTTTTGTTTCGATTTATTTGGTGTCTTTTTTCTTCTTTTGGATGATTTGTGGGCTGTCAGTAGGAGGAGCATGTCAGGCACGCTACAGTCTAGAGAGTAGGCCATTTGAGTTTTTGTTTGGTGTCAGATTTGAAGGAGGTAAGCTCAATGCATCTCAAACACTTTTGCTAAAACATTCAAACACTTCAAATAATTCAAAGAATGAAAATGCTTAGCCCAAGAGCGAATTTCTGGTGCCAAGTATGAATTTTGATTACCCGTATTTTATGATGCTTTGAAGTAAGTACGAAAAACTTTTACATGAAGTAGAAGATTCTCATTTATTTATTTATTACTTTCTTAATTCCTAATGCTACAAGCTATTAGAAACTTATGATTAGTCCCAAAAATATCATATTACAAAATTCTGATTTAATCCTAAATCTAAATCATTTAAAATTAGCATTGAGAGGAACATAAATATTGAAAATATTGAAAGTAAATTATTCTAATGCTAAGCTTTAATTTCTAGAGTTTTGATTTTAAAACGTGCAAAAATTTTACTCGAAATTGGGGTGCGCTTCTAAATATCTTTGAATCATGCGGCAGATTGTTCCAGAGACGAACAGCAAATATTTAGAAATGCTTTTCTGATAAAGATAGAATTGTCTTAGGCCCGATTTCTTAAAGGTTGCGGGTTGGCCAACCGCCGGTCAAATTTGTTCCTCCAGTTGACAAGCAGTCAAGTCATTTGGTTTTCTCAACAGCAGTTTCATCTGATATCGATAAATTCCTATCGCTGCATTAGGGTGACTAGACACGGTCAACCAATTAGGTATTTTTGTTAGTGATTTTTAAATGTTACTGAATGCTGCTGGTAATATTTTTGCGAAAAATTTATTAAAATTGTTTGCGATTAATCAAAAGCAAAAGCTGGGGACACTAGTTTACCTGTAGAGCTTATCAAAGGAACGCTGATTACACAGCCGCAGTGATAAGGAAGTTGCCACATGCATAAGAACGCAGCGCCGCCAAGTCCTGCTAACAATCCTAGTCACAACGAATTGAATCGCAACTGAAGTCAAGGCTTTAACTTAAACTCTGATCCTAGCATAAATTATTTTTCATTTAAGTTTTTGTTAACCTGAATCATTCAACAAATGTGGCATCATCCAGATCAGTACTCTCTGTACTCTCTTGCATTATTTATTCGTTGCTCTGCCTCTTTAAATTCCATTTCCATTGCTTGGAGTTGAAATATTCGTTTATTCGTTTATTCATAAACTCTTAGTGGCAGCAAATAATACAATAAACAAATCAAGTGTTGGAGCCAGCTGTTTGTATAACGATAAAATAAATCGATAATTCCATCGGCACTGAACTCACGGTTAACTTTAACCAATGCTCGAGCAGCTGTTAAGTCTGTTCCTCCGGTTGCGCCACACACACCATGAGACACGCAAATTCGGTTAAACTGCCTGTCAAGTTGACTAACCGCACATTGAGAAATCGGGCCTCAGGCAGACAATGTTATGCAAGAGGCAGAAATTTCAACAATCGCCCAAATGTTTACAGGAATTTAACATTTAAAATAGACTCAAGATCATAACATTGACTCACACATGCAAAACTAAGACTACTATCAGAAATGTTATAAGATACACAGTCAATTTAGGTATAAGACGTAGTTTCAGATATTTGGCATTGCACAAATTGTTCATTTGATTGATATACATTTTAATCGGCGAAGAGTCTCTGGCAACTCGCCAATTTATCGCATTCTGATCGCTTGTTGGGAGAGTCAGCGACACTTTCAGAATAGTCGCTAACGAGTCTTCTGGAAGAGTCGCAGAAGAACATTTCAGAAGAGCAGCAGAAGACTCTTTTCGGCGATGGGCGACTCAACAATCGCCCGAATGTTTACAGGGCAGCCTGCAGTGTTTTGTTTCCCTATCCCAAGTCCTTTAAGGTATCTTCACCTTTCAACAGTAGATAGTTGAAGTTGAGCGCGCAATTCAATTAAGTAATCTTCTTCGACACGGCCATTCAGACCACTTACACGTCTTCGTGTGAAATAAAAGAGAAGCCTTAACAACATTTGTTATCTTTTTTTAACTAACTTCACGTCATTATCAGTTACAATTTTTCATTCCCTTAAGTCAAAGCATAACATTTTATCTTTCTCAACTTAATAAATTATCTTTTTCTTTTCATAATCTGATTTTCATTTTATTTTCTTAACCTCCGGGCCAGGTAACGCCACGTAGCTTCGACAACTCACTTAGATTACACACCAGTGCCACACTCTCATCTCGCTAGTGCCACACTAGTCAATATAGCCTGTTTCAACTGTGGGTCTCTTCGTTAAATTTCGACAATACGATGATGCCATTTTCTAAAGGCTCCCTAGACGACACTGGCAACTTTTTTGTACGTTGCAGATCTGGTTTCGCTGCTCTAATTAGAGAACACGAAACTGCGCCTCAAAGATTGTTGGTCAGGAGTTAGATCCCACTTTTGATATCGGCGAGCTCTCAATATTTTCAGCCTGCGGTGGCTGGTCAGCATTTATTTCATCCCTGTATCAGACTAAAATAGCGGAGCGAGTCTCAGGCTACGTGTTGAGTCCATTAATTTCGCAATACAACTGCCACTATTCGCCAGTTCTCTATTTGACAAATACAACACAGATTCTTATTGTTGTCTTTTTCTCTCAACCTAACCCTGAGCCATATTGACGACAGGACATTCTGTCGTCCCAATCTTTCAGATCTCTATAATCTCAAAAGAACCTCGCCTTTTGCATCACTTATCAATTCGCCTCCAAAGTTGAGCGCGCAATTCAATTAAATAATATTTTTTTCGGCATATATCATAAGTCTTAAAATGAAGGTTATGCTTTAAAAACCCTGGCACTGTGAGCTGATCATATAAGAGGTTTTTGTCGGTATTATTTACAAATATTACGTCCAGTAGGCTGCTACGGATACTACTGAAATTCGTTGGAGTGGTTTGATTAGATAATTTTAAGCCCAGAGATTCTATGGAGTTGCGTAGGTTTTCAATTAAAATATTACTATTTAAATCGCCCATAATTATAATATCATTGTAGTTCAGTAACAAATTAGTTAACACAGAAATGAAATCGCGGAAATCAATGATACGATGAGGACGACCTAGGATAATTTTATGCTTCTACTTAGACCCACTAACTTCCAAAAAGAGATACTCTGTTGCAGTTCCGTGGTGATGTTTACAAATAAGTTTAGCATTTAATTTATTATTTAAATAATTTGGTTTCAAGAGCTTGAGAGGCTTAAGCCCAAAATTCACTATTCTTGAATTAAGAACTCAAATCCAATTCTTAAATCAAGACTTAAAAACAAAATTCCCATTCTTTAATCAAAACCTCCACCGTTTTAAGTGTAAGGTCGTTAATTCTAAAATAATGAGCTTCACAGACTTAAAAAAATTTAATATATTGCAATTTCTTAAATCAACATCTTCACAAATTTCTTGAATCGATTCTCAACTCAAAACTAACACACAAATATTTCACATATATTACTATTCCCATAAGCTGAGAAGTCTGACAAAAATCTGTTTGGGTTTAATAATCGTAATAATCATTTCTCTATCATGTCAGCAAACTAAGTGTATAATTTGAAAGCCCTTGCTCTACCTAGAATACCCTTCAAATCTTCATCTAAAGCTCATCTCTAAACCCTACATGACCGACTTTCCGCATTTTGCTACCCATATCAAAAACCATTCTATTTCTGTTTTTTTGTTGTTATTTTTAATAAAATGTAAATTATGCTCCCTCGTTTTTTTTTTGGTTGTTTGATAAATGTCCATTGAAAAAGTTTGTAGTTCAATGTGTTTTGTTCCTTTTTGTATGTTTTCTCTCTGCGGTTTTTCAGAGGCTTCCCAATATTTTATTCATAGTTGACACGAAATGCGTAACAAATCGTTTGAAAGTCGAAGCTTCTGCCAGGGCATAAAATTTATAGTTTTGGCCCCTGTACACGTCGGCAATGCCTTTGGCTCTATTTGGGTTGCCAATGGCGCTCAAATCAAAAATAAATAAATATTCTTAAAAAAGAAAAGCAGATAGGTATGAGCAGGATGGGAAGGGGAGGGCATGGGTGTGGAGTATCTAACAGCATCTGGCTAATAAAAACTGAATTTGCATAAAATCTCCACGCACGTTTGCGGCTGAAAGAGACGAAGGCAAAACAAAACGGTAATATTTAGGTGGGGGAGTATGTGCATGGATTGTGTTCGACTTGGAAATTTTCTGTAATTGATATACAAATGGTAGAGTTTAGGGAACAAAAAAAATATGCTACACAGAGAAAACCAAATTAGCAACACGCCGCCGAGTGTAGAAACGGCAAACCCAAATCGGAACGTAGTTTGCCGTGGTTAATTTGACACTCTAAGTATAGAAAACTTAATGCTATAAGTGGCGTGTAGAAAGACAACATGCTACATGTAGTAATTAAAAAATTTAAACAAATTTACATGGTCCTACTCGACGGGGCACACCAAAAGAATACTAAATACACGAATTTAAGGTCATTTATGTTTCGCAGGAATCAAGTCAAAGTCTGAACTTTTAAATGAAAATTTCTTACATTTTCATCATATTTTTCAATTTATAATATTGAAAGGACTAAGCAAATTAGCAAATAACATTAGATTTAAGTCACATCAATATACATTTACCTACAGAAGCTCTACTCCCTAGAAAAAATAAACGATAATTCACTACGTATCAACTTTTGTATGGAGACTAGGTTAAAAAACTGGCGTAGAGCATTTTGATGTATGGACAAAAAAAATTCACATCGTAATAAAAAGTGGGGTCGCGGGAATATTCGACCCACCTACGATGAGTATTTTTCAAGTTATTCCTCGAAAACCCCTTAAGTCCCAGTTCTCAGACTTTGACTTGATTCCTGCGGAACGTTTTTTCGCGCAAGTGAGCAAAATTTCGTGTAATTAATATTCTTTTGGTATCCCCCGTTATGTAGGACTATGTAAATTGGATTTTAAAATTTAGTCATATGTCTAGTGTACATGACATGAGAATATCACCTGATTTCCAAGTAACGTTTGAATTTTTCATACAGCAATCTGAATACCACATATATCCTACGTTTACGTTTGGATATTTAAAACCGACACTCGCATGTAGAAATTGCAGGGATTTAAAAAAAATTGGAGAAAGTTAACTTCGGCTCGGCCGAAGTGTTGTATACCTTGGCAGCCTCCATTGAAAACAAAAAAGTTTTTCTAACTCGAACTAGTTTTCGGAAATTAATTTTCTATGGGAGCTGTACTATATAGCTGTCCGATTTTGACCAAACTTAGTGAAATCATGGAAAAGCATAGAAATCTGTTAATTACGAAATTTGGAGGCGATTCCAATTAAAACAAACAAGTTTTTCTTACTAGAAGTTCTTCTTCTACCGATCATTCATACTGCAGCTATAAGCTATAGGCATCCGATTTTGACAAAACTTTGCAGAATTGTGTACAAAATAAATATATGCCAACGTAAGGGACGTTTTCAGTAAACAAAAAAAAAAGCTTTTCTCACAAGAACTAGTTTTTCGACCGATCGTTCCTATGGTAGCTATATGCTATAGTTATCCGATCTTGACCAAACTTTGTAGAATCGTGTGAGTATAAACAAATACATGCCAATTTTGAAAACATTTCCATTGGAAACAAAAAAGTTATACTAAGACTACTTTTGAGACTCTACTTTTCTATGACAGCTATACCATATACTATAGATGTCCGATTTTGATCAAATTTGGTGGAATCATGGAAAGGCATTGTAAACTAAGAAATACAAAGTTTTGAGCGCTACCATTGAAAACAAAAAAAGTTTTGCTCACTAAAACTAGTTTTTCGACCGATCGTTCCTTTGACTGCTATAGTATATGCTATAGTCATCCGATCCGGCCGGTTCCGACAAATGTCCAGCGTATTTGTACCAAAAGACTTCGTGCTTAGTTTGGTGAGGATAGCTTTAAAACTGACGGAGGAGATAGCATAGAAACAGACGGACGGACACACGGACAGACGGGCGGACGGACAGACGGACAGGGCTAAGTCAACTCAGCTCGTCGTGCTGATCAAGAATATGTATACTTTATGTCATCAAAATTGGCATGTATTTGTTTTATATGCTCACTCACGATTCTACAAAGTTTGGTCAAAATCGGATGACCATAGCATATAGCAGCCATAGGAACGATCGGTCAAAAAACTAGTTCTTGTGAGAAAAACTCAATATAATTGTTTTCTTCATTATAAAGTCAATGATTTGGATGATTTTTCAGTTCCATTGGATGATTACAATTTTTGCATATCCTTTTGTTTCTCTGTGTATGTATTTTACATAGTCTGTTTCTGGCGATCTGTACAATGAAGCGCATGCCTTAAGACATTTTCTTTCAAATAGTCTAATACGTTCCATATAAGACGGTGATATGTTGAACCGTATTAGGCAAACTTAAGCTTATGTGCTGAGAAAAGAAAAGGTTTTTATAGCAGAAGAAGGCTTTTCTGGCTTTTTCAAGTTGGTTATTAACGTGCTTATTGAAGTACAAAAACAAAATATTTTACTGTACTCAAGGATGGTTTGAATGATAACACTGTGCAACTTTTTTAAGGTCATTTTCTGGTTACGTCTTCGCAACCCGATATTTTTGAAGAACATCCGGTAACTAAAAAAATCCCCAAAGAACTTGGCCCCCTTAAAGTCGTAAAGGTACTATTTTTATTACTCACCATATTTTCAACCCAACCTGAAATTTTGAAAAAGGGACCGTTTTTATGAAGTCCATATATCAAAAATTGCTTGGAGTCTTTAACCGACTGACCCAAAAACAAAGGCATCTGGTGCTTCGAAACTGCAGAGGTATCGAAAAATGACAATTTTTTTTTGTTTTTTTGCCGCAATCTAATGGTAATTTGGAAAATCTTTCTTCAGCAAAATTATTTCAAACAACATTATAATCAACTCTCTAATACATGACAGCTTCATACGAACATCCCTTTATACCGTTTTGGTCAAAGCGAATTTTTGATATTGTGTTTCCAATGACCCTGTTCGTAACTATTTCCAAAATTTTGTAGATTTTAATCTTGAACCATTAACAATTGAGTTGAAGTTGTTGTCGCTGTGTGTTGCTAGTACAACAGTACCCATGGAACGCGAACCTATGGTTCAGTTAAAAAACTGGGTAGGAAGTGATGCTTACAAAAGTCGCTTCTATCAGAATTTAAGGGTCACGTCCCGGGTTTTTCAAAAAAGTTTGATTTTGTTGAGCTGTTACAGCCAAAAAACGGGTCGATTCAAAGTTTGTGAAGCTATATTTTATTCATATTATAAGACAATTGTGCGAAGGTCTCACCGGAAGCAAGAAAAATGGGGAAAAGGTAAAAAAATGCATTTTTGATCGTACATAACTTGAAAACCATTGCACGCACAGAAAATTTGTGAATACAAAAAAGAAAGGTAAAGTAATTATCTATAACTTTGTCTTGGAAAATTGTTGTCTAAAAGCAACAGTTTCAGAGATCTGAAACATATGGAGCGGCCGTTCCCAATGCCACCAATTGACACAAATTTGAACTTAAGCCTTTCAGACAGTCCCCTACCACATCAAAAGTCTGGCTGGTCTGTATTTCATGCAAACTCAGAGAAAAACCAAGAACATCGTTCTTGATATCAAGGGTGAGAGAGAGAATTGATATCAAGGGTGAGAGAGAATAGTCAAATGTAAAAAAACGACTAATGACTTAAATTTTGTTTAGTTTTTGTTCATATTTCTTAGACTAGTTGATCAAATCATATTTTATGAAAGTCAAGTTTATGGACATAGTCGATTTTTTTTTTTGTTATGTTTAGTCGAAAGTGGGCGTCAAAAAAAAAACAGTTCAACATGTTTTCGTCTTCCTCCCCCATTTGAAGCATCTTCTGGCAAAATTCCAAGCGAATCGGCAAGTCTGCAGCGTTCAGTTTGTTGGCCAATTGAATTTTATGTGGGAATAAACAAGTTCAAATCATTGTGCATAATTGACTGCAATGACCGTCGCTTATACCCATTTGAGCAGATAAGTTCGTTGTCGAAACTATTGGGTTGTTTTGTATGGCAGCAGTCCTCCGTGCGAACCGTAGCGTTTCGATGGTAAGGTCTTCTTTCGACTGTCCTACGCTCGGCAAAATTGTTAACAAGTCTCATTATGGTCCATCTGCTCGGAGGATCCCCGCCCACTTTCTCTCACCGTTTAGGCTGTGCAATGATTGCCTATCAGTCAGTGAATCAGGACAAACTATTTTATATTCATAGAGATAAGAATTATAAGTTTACTTAAGGCTGCAAATGAGACTGCCTAAGTAAACTTCCTCGCCTACTTCTCAACGAAGGCATGCAAGACTTCGTTTGCTCAAGCTCGCATGTGGCAGACTTAGGACAGACACAGACGAAATATGAGCAAGTTACATCAACAAAGGGCACAGCTTTTGAATTCCTAAAGCCCAATTGACACGACCTTATCTCTCAGCTGAGTTTTCATCTGAGTATCTGTCAGCCCGAGTAAACAGGCGTCTGAGTAGCCATCTGACCTAATCAGCTGAGTGATCAGGTGTAATAGAACCGGTTCAAATTGAACTGACCGCACAGCAGAGCGCTCATTGAACCATTGGTTTTGTAACTGACTCAACTGAGCTGCTCAGGCGTGTGTAAATGCTGAACTGAAAAACTCAGCTTACCGATCAGGTCGTGTAAATTGAGCCCAAGCACATGTTTTAGGGAATTCAAAAAGTGCCCTTTTCTGATCACAAACTCTGCTCAATTTAAGTAAGCTCTAATTAAAAGTTGTCTAGACAACAAACCTAAGGTCACATTTTGGCCCACATATTCCCGCGTCTGCCTGCATCTAATCTCTGCTTCCCAACTTGCTCGTCAAAAACCCATGTCAAAGCTTAGCTTCCTTGAATCTTTTGTTTGCACGAGTCTCTCAAATTCCAACAAAAAAATTGTCGTCACACACCAGACCAGACCAGAGCAGACCCGGAGCATGCTTTAAATAAAAAATGGGCCATCAGCAAAGTTTGTTTTATGTTTACAAACAAACAGCGAGAACAAAACAAAAGCAAACAAAATCTCCCATTCCCAGTCAGAGTTGCCAAGTCGCAGTTCCTCCAGTCTCCAGTCGCCAGTCTGAGCTCCGAAGCCCAAAAAATAAAATACAAAAAAAAAACACAGAAACAAACAAAATCAGAAGAAGAAAAAACTGCAACTCTGCATTTGTCTGAGCGCCGACGACAATTTCAATTTGCGCGCCAAATACAGATAAGACCGAGGGGGTCCAGGCGATGGCCTCGCAGTTGGGTGTCGGGTTTCAGCCCATCCTCGTTCCCCTTTGGGGCTTTTAATTGAAAACACCCGTGTGCTTTGGCTGTCTCGACGCCCGTAACTTGACATCGAAGGCGGGAGCCGCCGCCTCTGCTGCTGCGGCGGCATCTGCGGTAGCCGCACGTGCAACCCCAGCAAAAGTGTCGCCAGTCGACGTTGCAAATTTCGCATTTTTTGGCGGGAACTTTTGTAAACAGGCCTCAAGCAGGCGAGAGGGGCGAGCATGTCACATTTTATGAAACCCAAACATTTGGTCGGCTCATGTGAACCCACGCTAATCCATTTTCGCAAGAGTGGCCCCGGCAAACAAACAGATCAGGCCTTATCATCCAACTGGGCCGGCGGGCTGGCTGACTGGTTATGTAAGCCCCCTGACGGAGTGAGGTTTGCCGTCTTAGTTTTGCGCTTTGTGTAAAATTAGTTTTATGCAAATGCTGAGCACATAAATTTTGCTCCATAAAATTTTCGTTGACGTGGAAAGGATGTTTATGGTGCAGGCGTGGGGAGGCAGTTGCGTAGGCGTGGCAATTGGCAAAATGCAATTGGCGACCACCACTTTCGCCTAACGGCAGGCCGAAATGCTTGTTGGGTGTGGGAATGAATGGGTTTTCGTGGAGATAACTATAAAACTTCGGCCAGGTGGTGGCCGATGATGCTGATGCCAGTGCCAGATGGGCCTCACCAGGAAATGGCCTTAAATCTGTTATGCCAGTGGGACATTTGAGTTGCGGAGCATTGTGAGTGGGCAAAATGATTTAAAACGGGACGTAAGTTCAAAGTTGAAGTGCGGGACAATTGTTTCACGTGGGGAAGCTATAAATAGTTGGGCGTTATTCCATTCAAGTTACCAGCATACCAGTTTGACTATTTTTATACGCTGTTCCCATTAAAAATGGGAAAATGGGGATCATGAAATTGTGCAAAAGTATGTAACAGGTAGAAGAAACCATTCCGACCCTATAAAGTATATATATTCTTAATCAGCATCTGTCCGTCTGTCCGTCCGTCCGTCTGTCCGTATGAACGCGTCGATCTCAGGGACTATAAGAGAAAGAGCCATTTGCATGTAGTAGGGCTATAGAAAGAGCCACAGGTTTTAACTAGAACTGATTATTAAGGCCAAATCTAATTTTGAAAAGTCATAAGATCGGACAAAAACAGAAGTTTATTTGTGGGGAGAGGGGGTCTTGCAGGTGTACATAACGCCCGAACTTATTTTTGGGCGTTTTCATTTCGGACTTAACGCCCGAATGGGGTGCTTATGTCCGTTTTCCTTTCGGACTTTACGCACAAATTTCATTGATAAGGTAAGAGCTGATTGACAGATTCATCCTGCCTTGATTCCTACCGGCCGATTAGGCTACTATCCACCCTTGGAAAGATCTTCGAGCGCTGTATCCTTCGAAGAATGCTTGATATTCGATCTATTCGAAAAGCCATACCCGATTTTTAATTTGGCTTCCGACTGAGCCATGGAACTCCCGAACAATTACATCGAGTGGTCAACTACATCCTCGAAGGGTATGACGGGAAAGAGTACGTAGTGGCAGCTTACCTTGACATCCAGCAGGCCTTCGATAGAGTGTGGCACGAAGGTCTGCTCTCGAAGATCAAGAAACTTCTTCCGCCCCAACTGTACCTTCTAATCAAGAGCTTCCTGACGGACAGAGCTTTTGAGGTTGCACAGGACGGAGCGACATCCCAAACAAGAACAATTCGGGCTGGTGTACCGCAGGGTAGCGTATTGGGTCCTAACGCTATACTCCCTATTCACTCACGATATGCCCAGAGCCTGTAGCGTTCCTCTTGAAAACCCCGAAGATCTTCTAATTGCAACATTTGCTGACGACACGGCCATACTTGCCCGCAACAAATGCATATACTCAGCCACAGATGCCCTTCAAGAGTACTTGAATAGGTTTAGCAATTGGGCCGCTAGATGGAACATTGCCATAAACACGGACAAGTGTGCTTCGGTGACTTATTCCACCCGTCGTGACACCTGCCCGGGAGTATTCTTGCACGGTCAGCTTATGGAGCATAAAGCAGCCCATAAATACCTTTGGGGTGACACTGGACAGAAGACAGACCTTTGGACAACATGTCACGACAACAGCTCAGACAGAGGCTGCCAAAGCACGGCGCATGGGGTGGCTCCTGAACTCCAACAACAAGCTGTCACTCAGGAACAAAGTCCTAATCTACAAGGCTATTCTGGCTCCGGTATGGAGATATGGCCTACAAATTTATGGAATCGCGGCGAAGTCTCACCTGAGTAAGATTAGAGTGGTCCAGGCGAAAATCCTTAGACGCGTTACGGGAGCTGAATGGTACCTGAGAACCAGGGATATTGAAAAGGACCTTGGAGTTCCCATGGTTGGAGATGTTATCAACAAACAGGCCGCCATTTACCTTGACAAGCTATCTCACCACCCCAACAAACTGGCTAAAAACTTGTTAAGAAGACGGAGAATCCAAGGTGTACGTCAAAGAAGAAGGTTAAAGAGAGTCTTACCCAAGGACCTGAAGTCACGGCGACTCTAGCAAGTCACCATTTACACCAAATTCTCACACTTTCTCACTTAATCCCACACTTAATCCTACATTAAAACACTTATACATTATCGGTAAGCCCAAATGGACACTGCCAAGTACTGTTAAAACCCAATATCACTCAAGCATAAGCGGCCAAAAAAGGGTAGCAGAAAGCTAGTTAAAGTAATCATACACACATAAAAAACAGATTTGAGGCCAAATATATGAAATTTCAACATGACAATCAAATTTCTTGATATTATTTTATTTGCTTGCTCCTTTATTTTTTTCAAATCAAAGTATTCGCTGTGTTTTCACTCAAATTGAAAAACAGTCGAGTTCTATGAAGTTAGTTTACTTTCCTTCAGTTAGTGCTTACATCGTAGACCGAACACATCGAAAGTTTGTGTAGTAAATTATTTTTTTTAATCTTTTAGAAAAATTTTGTACAAATTTTGACTGCATTTTTACTGTCCAAGCTAAAGGATGTCTTCGTGCGGATCTGAGAGCAAGCTGACAATTGGCTGCAGCTCCACCGGGGGAGGAGGAGATGTGAAGAGTTATCAATCGCTCCTCAAAGAGGACATTGACGCTGCACCAACAAACGATTTTGTCAATGATTTTGGATATATGGCTGACATCGAAAACATTGAGAATAACGTCCAACCCGGAAAGAAAAAACAACAGAAGAAACCGAAGTCTCCGAAACATGTCTCCAAGAATCCGTATTTAAATTTTCTAAGCGAATTTCGACACCGTTATAGGGATGTCGTCTTTCATGGCAATGAGCTAATTAGGATGGCAGCTCGCCGATGGAACAATCTGCCTGAAAGTCAACGCTGGCTATATAAACCGGTAAGTCAAACTTCGGCTGGAATGACACTTTCAATTTCTAGGGACAATTTTTGACTAATGGGCAATAGTCGCAACAACAATAGACAACAACTATAATTGTCCCTTAAAATTTGAAGGGTAATTTCAGAGTAAGGGAAATTTAATATCAATTGATATTTTTGTTTTCCCAGGATGTCTACCGCTTTGCTCGAAATTTAGTGACCAGCAGCACCAATGATTTCAACGTCAACACTTCAATTGCTGAATGTAAAGAGGACGAGGTGGCTAATCCAGCACCGTCTGTTGGTAGTGGTACTCAAACGGAATGTTATCCCAGGCCGCAAAAGAAACCCATGTGTAAAACCAAGCGTAAGCGGGCGTCTTGCAAGCCCAAACGCAAGAAACGAGGATGCAAGCCCAAACCACGCACTTGTATGCCCAAGCGAAAGAAGCCATCGTGTCGCCCCAAGAAACCAAAGTGTGCCAAACCCAAGCGCAAGCGTAGATGCCCCAAACCGAAGCCCAAACCTTGCATGGAGTCATCTCCTACCCCAATCGCTCCATTCAATTCATAGATGCCAGATTTCAAGCAGAAGAGCAGCGGAGTTACAAATTTTAGACAAACAATCCTTCAAAAAATCAGCAACCAGCAAACATTTCCACACATCATCGACAAAATTGCCAATAAAGCGTGTTTTCAGCCTCTCTACCCGACTGGTTTTCATATTTAACTCTTGGTTAAATATTATTTACCTATCGAAATGATCATTGCTCTTTTAATCTGTGCCTCTTGTTGAATTTTGAACTTTACTTCTGCAGAAAGGCATTGCTAAACCAAAATACCATCTATTAGTATGTAACAGCTAGAAGAAGGGTTTTCCTACCTTAGCCTCCGAATCATTATAGCTATGTCCGTCTTTCTCTACGCACAGATCTCGGAGATGGTAAGATATGGGAAGTAGACTCCGTTTGCTTGCAAATACAAACTTGGGCAGGTATATGTTAAATTACGGTCGGGCTTGACTGACTTTCCTGATTTTATTTATCAAAGATATGAGCTTTTAGGTTCAACCAGAGACATGTGTAAGACCCCAAATGTATTTATGGAGTTTCTACAACAGCTCTTTCACTTAAAACAGAAATAGTTTATAAATATTGCTGCGCCCTTCGATTAGATTTTGGTGCCCACATTAACTTAATTTGCAAGAGGAAAAACGCCAACTTGGATAACCACTGTGAAATTTACCAATGAGAATTCTAAATTTTTTTTCATCAACGAATATTTTTTCGGTGATGAGATACCGCATTTACCCTGCTATTAAGTCAAGCGACTCAAGCAGCTTGGCTATCGGAACAAGTAAGGGAGCTGTAGTCGAGTGCCCCCACTACAAAATACCCTGTTCCCTTGATTTAGTGTTTTCTTTTACATACACACAAACTCACACATACACACACTCCAACATACACACAAACGAATGCGTGCGTTCGGCCGCGCGCGATAACTGACAATGCAAGACCCCCCTCTCTCCCACAAGCAAAATTGATTCGTATATAACTTCGGTGTTTTTTGTCCGATCTAATTGATCTTTTCAGAATAGATAGATATTGGGCCTTACATGATATGTATAAAGTCTCGAGGGTCTTACTTAAAAATTGTGGCTCTGTTAGTTTTTTGCATTAAAAGGGGGGAGGAGGAGGAATTTTCCAAATCTGAAACAAACTCGATTTGAATCTGGTATACACCTACCTACATTCAAAAATTTGTGGCTCTAGCTCTTATAGTCTCTGAGATCGACGCGTTCATATGGACAGACGGACAGACGGACATGGCTAATCGACTCGGCTGTTAATGCTGATCAAGAATATATATACTTTATAGGGTCACAAATGCTTCCTTCTACCTGTTACATACTTTTGCACGACTTCATGATCCCCCTTTTCCCATTTTTAATGGGAACAGGGTAAAGGGTGATTTTTTAGCTATTATCTCTTTGGAAACACTGGTTTAAACAGCTCACGCACGTTTCGTGTTTTGTTTCACTGTCAAACATCTTCAGTTTGGTCTATAATTTAACCACGAATCGTCTTACAAACGAACAACGCTTAAAAATTATTAAATTTTATTATCAAAATGCGTGCTCTGTTAAGAAAGTTCATCGCGCGCTTCTTTCATTTTATGGTCAATTTAATCGACCCACTGAAGCGGCTATTCGGGCTATTGTGACTTAATTTCGCACCAAATTTACATTGTTGGACATTAAACCACCAACACGCTTACGTAGAGTGCGAACTGAAGAAAATATCGCAGCTGTATCGGCCAGGGTTAATGATGACCATCAATTATCGATTCGTCGCCGTTCGCAGCAATTGGGCCTCTGTTACTCAACAACGTGGAAAATTTTGCGGAAGGATTTAGGTGTGAAGCCTTTCAAAATACAGCTGGTGCAAGAATTGAAGCCGAACGACCTACCGCAACGTTGAATTTTTGGTGAATGGGCTCTTGGAAAGTTGGCCGAAGATCCACTTTTTACCGAAAAATTGTGTTCAGCGACGAAGCTCATTTTTGGCTCAATGGGTACGTTAATAAGCAGAATTGTCGATTTTGGAGTGAATATCAGCCAGAAGCATTGCAAGAGCTACCAATGCATCCAGAAAAAGTCACAGTTTGGTGCGGTTTATGGGCTGGTGGCATCATTGGACCGTACTTCTTCAAAGATGATGCGAATCGTAACGTAACTGTGAATGGTGAGCGCTACCGTGAGATGATATCCAACTTTTTTTGCCCAAAATGCAAGAGCTTGACTTGCATGACATGTGGTTTCAACAAGACGGTGCCACATGCCACACAGCACGCGCAACAATGGACTTATTGAGAGGCGAGTTCGGTGAACATTTTATTTCACGTTCGGGACCGGTCAATTGGCCGCCTAGATCGTGCGATTTAATGCCTTTAGACTATTTTTTGTGGGGCTATGTTAAAGCTCATGTCTATACAGACAAGCCCGCTTCAATTGACGCATTGGAAGACAACATTGAAGCATTTATTCGTGAGATACCGGCCGAAATGTTGGAAAGAGTATGCCAAAATTGGACTAAGCGGATGGACCATTTGAGGCGCAGTCACGGTCAACATTTGCATAAAATAATCTTCAAACATTAAATTATATGGACCGTACTATCGATTCAAATAAAGATTTCATGCATTTTTTATGTGTTTTTTTTTTTTAACTTCCTATAGCTCTTAAAAGATCACCCTTTTTAAAGTAAGGCCCAATATCTATATATTTTAAAAAGTACAATAAGATCGGACAAAAAACACCGAAGTTATATACGAATTTGCTTGTGGGAGAGAGGGGGTCTTGCAGGTGGCATGACATAACGCCCGAGGACTTTCATTGATAAGGTAAGAGCTGATTGACAGATTCACAGATTTGAGGCCAAATATATGAAATTTCAACATGACAATCAAATTTCTGGAAATTATTTTATTTGCTCCTTTTTTTTCAAATCAAAGTATTCGCTGTGTTTTCACTCAAACTGAAAAACAGTCGAGTTCTATGAAGTTAGTTTACTTTCCTTCAGTTAGTGCTTACATCGTAGACCGAACACATCGAAAGTTTGTGTAGTAAATTATTTTTTAATATTTTAGAACTATTTTTAACAAATTGTGACTGCATTTTTACTGTCCAAGCTAAAGGATGTCTTCGTGCGGATCTGAGAGCAAGCTGACAATTGGCTGCAGCTCCACCGGGGGAGGAGGAGATGTGAAGAGTTATCAATCGCTCCTCAAAGAGGACATTGACGCTGCACCAACAAACGATTTAGTCAATGATTTTGGATATATGGCTGACATCGAAAACATTGAGAATAAGATCCAACCCGGAAAGAAAATACAACAGAAGAAACCGAAGTCTCCGAAACATGTCTCCAAGAATCCGTATTTAAATTTTCTAAGCGAATTTCGACACCGTTATAGGGATGTCGTCTTTCATGGCAATGAGCTAATTAGGACGGCAGCTCGCCGATGGAACAATCTGCCTGAAAGTCAACGCTGGATATATAAACCGGTAAGTCAAACTTAGGCTGGAATGACACTTTCAATTTTTAGGGACAATTTTTGGTTAATAGGCAATAGTCGCACAATAGACAACAACTATAATTGTCCCTTAAAATTTGAAGGGTCATTTCAGAGTAAGGGAAATTTAATATCAATTGATATTTTTTTTTTTCCCAGGATGTCTACCGCTTTGCTCGAAATTTAGTGACCAGCAGCACCAATGATTTCAACGTCAACACTTCAATTGCTGAATGTAAAGAGGACGAGGTGGCTAATCCAGCGCCGTCTGTTGGTAGTGGTACTCAAACGGAATGTTATCCCAGGCCGCAAAAGAAACCCATGTGTAAAACCAAGCGTAAGCGGGCGTCTTGCAAGCCCAAACGAAAGAAACGAGGGTGCAAGCCCAAACCACGCACTTGTAAGCCCAAGCGAAAGAAGACATCGTGTCGCCCCAAGAAACCCAAGTGTGCCAAACCCAAGCGCAAGCGTAGATGCCCCAAACCTAAACCCAAACCATGCATGGAGTCATCTCCTACCCCAATCGCTCCATTCAATTCATAGATGCCAGATTTCAAGCGGAAGAGCAGCGGAGTTACAAATTTTAGACAAACAATCCTTCAAAAAATCAGCAACCAGCAAACGTTTCCACACATCATCGACAAAATTGCCAATAAAGCGTGTTTTCAGCCTCTCTACCCGACTGGTTTTCATATTTAACTCTTGGTTAAATATTATTTACCTATCGAAATGATCATCGCTCTTTTAATCTGTGCCTTTTGTTGAACATTTTGTTAAATTTTGAACTTTACTTCTGCAGAAAGGCATTGCTAAACCAAAATACCATTTATTAGTATCAAACAGCTAGAAGAAGGGTTTTCCTACCTTAGCCTCCGAGTCATTATAGCTATGTCCGTCTTTCTCTACGCACAGATCTCGTAGATGGTAAGATATGGCAAGTAGATCAAAGATTTGAGACGTAGCTATTAGGTTTAACCAGAGACATGGATAAGACCCCAAATGTACTTATGGAGTTTCTACAACAGCTCTTTCACTTAAAACAGAAATAGTTCATAAATATTGGGCGTATTCAACAGATAAATCCGTTTTTCGATTACTGATTTATGAATGCCGATTTTAAGCGGTGAATACCGTGATTGCCGACTGCGACTGATAAATTTGGTAATCATGATTGGTGAGACAGTTTATCGACTCTACGGCCAACTGTTAACGCCAAAATTGATAATGAACTGCCGAACTTACAGCGTTAAAAGCCCTCAAAAATTGAGACAAAGTATTCTTGACCAAATGTAATAAGCCTGAGAATAACCTAAACTAAGCATTCAGTGTTATTCAACAGAGAATCATTAGAAATTGTAAGTCGTAAATCAGTAATCGTATATCGGATTTATCTGCTGAATACGCGCATTGCTACGCCCTTCGATTAGATTTTGGTGCCCACACTAACTTTATTTACAAGAAGAAAAACTCCAACTAGGATAACCACTGCCAATGAACCATTGAGAATTCTTCTAAATTTGTTTTCTTCAAGGAATATATTTTCGGAAGTTTCTGTGATGAGATACCGTATTTACCCATCTATTAAGTCAAGCGACTTTACTACTACTGAGTGTTTTATAATAATTGCAAGTTTTCTGTTAAGGGAGTCCGTAAAAGAGCAGGTTCAATTAGTGATTCATTTTCAGATATCCAAGCCCCTTATGTATGTTAAAGCTTTGATTCATTTAATATAAAAAAATTATCTTCCATACACGTCGAACCTCTATCTCTTACCATCTCTTAGATCTTTGCGTTTATACGGACATACAGACTGACGGACATGACTATATAGACTCGGCTGTTGGAGTCGGAAATGCTTTCTTCTGGCTTTTGCACAAACTTAATAGAGAGTAGAATTATCATTTATTTTTCCATTTGTTGGCTAATATTGACATAATCTAATTAGGACTTATCTATACATCGTTTTTTAACAAAAAGAATCTTAAAATGATAATAAGTCGTAACACCGACTTGGCTTAAAGCCATCAGCCGGACTCTAAACGCGTCTCTCCGCTCCCGCAACTACTACACCTGGCTTCCCGGGTCTTCCCCAGATACCAGATCGTTCGTTTAGGAAGCTTCAATCTGCGCAAGAGTCTTATTTTACTAATTGAATTCCTCCTTTACCAATTGCCTATACCGTTGAGCCTCAAAGATGTAGCCAATGAGTTTCGGCCAGCTTTTTCCATTTAAAACATCCAGGTATTCTTCTCTGCTAAGGCTGTCTTTTTCCCAGTAAAAGTACCTTATCTCCCTTAATATTGGGCATTTTGCAATAAAGTGGTGCGTATCTTCTCTTTCCCTCATGTTGCATAAAGTGCAATCTTCCGATCGGTCGCTTCTGTGGGGGGAGTATTCTAAATTCAGGAGCTCTACTCTTGCCCTGAAAATTGTCGCAATTCCATTTATGTTAATAACATCGTTGAAATAGTTTTTGGCTCCAAGGTTATACTCGAGTGCTTTGTAAGTATCACGTGTCTCGCTTTGTCTCGCCCTACACTCCGCGTTGTCTCTTGAAGATCTTTTCACCGCCTCTATTAAGAGCCCATGGTTGATTTTCCAAGTGGACCGGTTCTCGAAAGAGCAGTGAATGTCGAGTGATGATGCAAGAGATTCCCACTTCTGAAAGCACTGCTTTTTGGTTTGCATTAAGTACGTGGCGATAATTCTTGGCAGTCGGTGCGGTTCCATGTTCATGATCTTTCTCACGTAGCTTAGATGCAATTGTAGCGTATTGGCATACAATGGCGAAAGCCCAGTTTCTAGAATTATTGCATGGTTTGGTGTATTTATTGGAAGCCTAAACATTCGCTTTATAAAACCCATTAATAATTTTTCCGCATCTTCATATTGAGTATGTCCCCATACTTGGGCCGCGTAGCACATTATGGATCTGGAAGTTGCTTCAAATATCTTGTACTTTGCGCTGCTTTTCACATCCTTTTTTGCTATGAAGGAACTCCATGTACTATTTATAGCTAGCTTGGCATCTTTTAGTCTTTGTCGCACATGTTTGTTAAAACTCATTGATGGGGTCAGTAGCACGCCTAGATATTTGAATTCTTTGACCACTTCGATTTCTGCGCCGTTTAGAGTCCACTTCTCATTTCGTGATAACCGCCCTCTTGTATCTTTTATGCACATAATTTTTGATTTGTCGAGATTTATCTGCAAATTCCACGTGGCGCAGTATTCTTGAGTGCGGTTGATCATCTCTTGCAGCTTTTGTGGGCTGTCAGCTAGAAGCACCATGTCATCTGCGTACATGAGTACCTTGACAATTTGTGATCCGATTTTAACGCCTCCTGGCAGAATTTCCGTGATGTCATCGACAAATAGCGAGAACAGTAGTGGGCTGAGCATACACCCTTGTTTCAGTCCTGTATTAGTCTCAAACAACTCTGAAACAGATTTTCCATCCCACACGGCCGTGCGATTCTCACTGTCACAAACTTAATATATTCTGTGAACTTTGTTACAGAGCAGAGATCTGCATAAGTGTTCCGCACATGAAGTGCCAGAAACACTCGCTCCCCTTGCCACTAATACTTGTGATCAGAGTGTCCTAAAGCAGCCATCATGAGATGAATTGCAAAAAGTTGATATAAATAGACAGATATCTCAGATCTAGGAGGAATGTAAGATCAAGTTAGGAAAATATTTGCTTCACCAGTAAAGACTTTGACAGCAACAATCTCAATGCCAAGAGGATTGTCAAATGAAAACAACTCGGACGAGAAATTATTTTGAATAGCAATTAGAACACCGACTGCGAAAGATGGTCGGTCCATTTTGTAAGTGATGCAATTGTGGACAAGAATTTCATGATCGGAGACAGAAGAATTTAGGCAGCTTTCAGTTAAGGCAACAGCATTGACAACAAATGATGCATTTTTAGAGTGAATTTGACTGAGTTTACCTAAGAGACTGCGGACATTTTGGTAGTGTATGGAAAAAGTACAATTTAGTTTTGTGGTGTTACTCAGGGGTGATTCTCTATCAAGAAATTCATGCACAATGTTGTGCACAGGCCAGATTGCAGGTTCAAGTGCTCTAGAAAGAGTTTGGTAAGTTCTACTTTTTAAAAATTGTGATGAAAAAACCTTTCAAAAATAGCCACTCAATTCTCTAGATGTCCAAACTGTCGGCGGGAACTTACCATGTTATTTCTGAAATATAATACTAATTATAATTTGTTGTCTGGCCCTTTTATAGATGATATCTGAGCTCCATAATTTAAATGCAAGTCGTGAAGAAACTCATTATGCTTAAACACCCTCACTTCAACCTCCGCCTCAGTCAGTCTCCCATGACAACTTCACTTCCTATCGGCCAGTCGCTCTCCCCCGCGCTCCGCACGGAGCAAGTAAGTCATCAGAAATCTAACCAACCATTCCAATTGTACATAAATCAGCCAAGACTCATAATTCAGTCATAAGGCCACGGGGCATTCACAGTTGCCCATTGCGATGTCGAACGCATTTGGAATTCCATGGCTAAACGATCGTTTAGCGACTTAGAGGTGGACGGAGGACGGAGGACACACGCACACGTGCGTCCGCAGATAATAACTCAGAGTGGAAGTCAGAGTTGGAGTATGAGTTGGAGGAGTAGCCAGACACCTTGCAGAGACGGCGACGACGACGATGACGATGACGCTGACTACGTGGGCAAGTCAATAATAAGGCATTGGTAAGTGGAGTTATGAGTGTGGTTCTGGCTGGGACTGGGACTGGGTTTGGGTTTGGTGGTGGTGCTTGTGTGTGGCAGGCTGTCGACAGCTGAGTTATCGCTTTGTTTACAAGAACATGAAAATAATGCAACGCGGAGTGTGAAACCGAAGCACACGCAATGAGCGTCACGTACGCACTTGAGTCGGAGACGTTCCCGTACCCCATCGGTTTGCTTTTGAAGTTTTTTTTTTGCCTTACGGAAGCGCGTTGTACCAGAAACCGATCACGTTTATTCATTATCTTGCATTTGATTGAGGGGTGGTGTGGGATGCTTGCTACATGGCTTCCACCTGCCTGGGATTAGCGGTACACTCACACTCACACACACCTGAGGGCATCCATCATAGGGATTAAGACCAAGATTTTAGTCTAAATTGAGGGCGCCAGAGGGCACTTCCGAACTACAATCACTCCCTCTTTTAGGTCTTTAAGGGGCCTAAGAGATTGCTTTATCAGTTGTTTATTGTAATCATGATGAGTTCGCTTTTGTATTTCTTTTGAAGCCGAATCTGGAAATTTTCCACAGCAACAAAAACAACAAAAAATGTGGGACTAAATAAACATCTGATTGGGAAATGGTGGAGGAAACTCAAAGTACAATTGCTTTAGCTATAGCTGATAAGGTTTCGTAGGGGCAAAGAGTTCTTAGGAGTTCATATGATCTTTCATATGAATCTCAGAAAAGTGTTTAAAAAATCCCTTATTGAATGGTATCAATCAACTTCAGACAAAATGAGAAAAAGACAGCTGTGAAATCTATGGAAATTTTAAACACAATTGGAGCTGTGTTGTTATAACTAGGACTGTCAATCGCTTAAATTCTTCAGAAGTGTCGATTTAGAGCTTTAGACCAGCGATGTTTCTCCATTGCCCCCAGGGGCCGAGCGCAATCGGCTATTTACACGCACACGAGTCGGGCATATGAGCGTAAGCAGCGCTCTCTTTGCTTGCATTCGATGCCTAGACATCGAGCAGGGCAGTTCAAAGCTGGGCTGTTTTGCATTGATATCGCACATTCTTTAATATCTCTGCTTTACACCTATCGCACAGACTCAGGTTCGGTCGTAGACCTTTTTTTGATTTCGAAGCTTGGATTGTACGTTCATAAATCGTTGATGGATTTTGTTTCTTTGTTAGTTAATTTTAAAGGAATCGTTAAATATTGAGACAGGTTCGGCTTAAGATTTGTTGAGGATAAAGGTCAGTATATACCTCAACAAAGGAGCTCCCAAAACAAAAAGTCCATACAAAGAAAACTCGCAAAACTTTTGGCACCAAAGCGTTTTGGCGCTCGCTTTGTTGCAAGTACACACTTCCCACAAAAGGCCTGAACAAAGAACCATAAATATACTTTATTAAAAATAGTAACATTTTGCATATTTAGGCATGGCATAACTGCCGTCAGCCTTAATCGATAGATTGTACATTTATATACATGTTAATCATATAGGAAGACTTACCCTTCAGAGTTACACCACCCCGGTCGTCGCGAGATAGCAGATCTTTCACTCCTAAGAGGGTCATCCAAGGCTCTTTAAACTATTATATTATGGCGTAATTGTTTCCTAAAAAGCTTCCGCCAAGATTCTTGCTCTGTAGTTGCTCGCATCCAGTAAATATTTTCCCAGCCGCTCCCCTGATTGCCCGTTCAGCACAGCCTTTAGCTCTTCCAACGAGAGCAATGACTTTGCCAGCCGGTCGACTCTAAGCTCCTTCAGAATGGAACAGATGGCTATAAAGTGTGCAACATCCTCTCTTGCACCCAAATTGCAGAGGCTGCACAGTTCATCACTCTCACGAACACCTGTACAAAATGGACTATAGTTCAGGGACAAAACCTCAGTTCTAGCTCTATGGTTAAGGTATCGAGTTGTTCCTTGAAATACGTATTATCTCCAAGCTCATAGTCAAGAGTCTTGTACGTGATCCGAGTGTTGCTTGCCTGTGCTCGTTGAACATACGTCTCATGTTTTTTTGGTGCGAATAGCACCCAGCTGTTTCGATTGTCCATCCTTCTACGTGGAACAATTGGCAACGACTAAATCCACTCTGTCTCTGTTTCAGCGTCTTCGTGTGCTTCCCATCCAAAGACTTCCGCCGCATAGCACATAATAGATCTGGATGTCGCTTGGAACATTTTGTACTTAGTACTTGCGCTAACATTTTTCTTTCCCATAAGCGCTTTTCACGTGCTATTCAATGATCTTTTGGCCTCTCCCAGTTTCAGCTGTATGTGCCATTTAAACGACCTATTTGGGGTTAGTGACAACCCTTAATACTTGTGTATTTTCACCGATTTCCAAGTTCTATGTTACCAAGTGTACAGCTTTCATTTCTTGCCGTCCTTCCTCTTCCATTCCGGACTATCGTCACTTAAGATTTTCCGGAGATTCTCCAGTCCCCATTTCTGACAATATTCGTGTACTTCGGCTATCATCTCCTGTATTATTCAGTATATTTACCGATATCTCAAGAAATAAATTATTTCTGTTGTTTGAAGAGGTACCGCAAATTGCCGACATGCACATTTGATATATCGATTACATTTGTTACCATTTTGCCATCATTAATAGAAATACTATTCCGACCCAGACAAAAAACGGCTCCCAGGGCTACTCTTGCGCTGCTTCTTGGAGAGCAGAATGTAACAGCTCAAGGTCATGACGATCAGCAGGAAGAGAGCCACAATTATGCCGAGCATGCTAAGCATACTTGTATTCCAGGCGGCCAATGTGAAACCAGAGGTTCTGCGTGGTGATGTACAGTGGACACGTTGAGACTTTGCAATTGCTCTGGTCTCATGAAAATATTTCCCGTGGCATCAATCTCAACAAGTCCAGCATGCTGACCACGCATCGACTGCCTTGTCTTCTCCTAAATTATTTGTAATTCATTTTTATACCCTGTTCCCATTGAAAATGGGAAAAGGGGGATCATGAAGTAGTGAAGTAGTACGTCTGTCCGTCCGTCCGTCTGTCCGTCTGTTCGTCCGTCTGTCCGTATGAACGCGTGTTTCTCAGAGACTATAAGAGCTAGAGCCACAAATTTTTGCATGTCGATAGGTGTACACCCGATTCAAACGAGTTTGTTTCAGATTTGAAAAATTCCTCCCCCTCCCCCCTTTAAGCGCAAAAAACTGTCAGAGCCACATTTTTTAAGATAGACCTTCCAAACTTTACATATATCAAGTAATGCCCAATGTCTATCTATTCTGAAAAGATCAATATACGAATCAATTTTGCTTGTTGGAGAGAGTGGGGGCCTTGCATTGTCAGCTACCGCAATTGCGCGAGCGTGTGTGCGTATGTTAGAGTGTGTGTATATGTGTATGAAAACACAAGAAGTCAAGGGAACAGGGTATTTTGTAGTCGGGGCACTCGACTACAGCTCCCTTACTTGTTCTCATTAGAACTAGATTTTCGACCAATCGTTCCTATGGGAGCTATATGCAATAGTCATCAGATTTTGACCAAAATTTTCAGAATTTTGTGAAAGCATTCCAAATAAATAAATGGCAAGTTTCAGGACATTTCCATTGAAAACATAATAGTTTTTCTAACTTAAACTACTTTTCAGACTCTACTTCTCTATGACAGCTATACTATATAGATGTCCGAATTAGACCAAACTTGGCGGAATCATGGGAAAGCATAGCAAACTAAGAAATACGAAGTTTGGAGGCGTTTCAATTAAAAACAAAAAAATTGTTCTCACTAAAACTAGTTTTTCGAGCGATCGTTCGTATGACAGATATATGCTATAGTCATCCGATCCGGTCAGTTCCGACAAATGTGCATCGTATAAGTACTGAAAGACTTCGTGCAAAGTTTGGCTTTAAAACTGACTGAGTAGATAGCATAGAAACAGACGGACTGACGGACTTTATGTGGTCGGAGATACTTCTTCTATGCGTTACAAACATCCGGGCAATTTTATAAGACCCTCTGCAATTGTATAATAATTAGTTTTAAAGTACAATGCAATGCATTAATCTTCTATCCAAATCGAAGTGTTTTTTGGCATTTTGTTCAAGTCAGTATTTTTCTAGCTTATTTATCGGTTAATCGAACTTTTAGTAGGTTCAATTAATGACGTGTCAAATGTCCATAAGTGTTTGTTTAAATTGTGGGTCGTTTCTTTATCTGGGCATTGTGACGATTAGCGATCATTCAAACTAGTATTAATCCTTTGTCGCTGGTCACACTGCGGAATGTTGCCTATTTGTAGAACAGCTGAACAACTCTGCTGAAGAACTTGTTCACTTGCTCAGTTTAGTGAACAACTCAATTTTGTTCACTCACTCATGATCAACCCAGCACAACTACCATGCGGTACACCAGAAATTACAAAGACAGGCTTTTGAGTATAAGAACGAAGCAGAACTTTTTGAGCTCTAACTTTAAAACGAGAGCGTAAGTTAAAGTCGGTCCTGACCGAGTTTGATATACCCGTTACTCAGGGAAATCAATGTTGTATAGCCTTCCCTTTTGTTCGTTAACAGGGCATTTACATTAATGTGACCATTTCAACATTATGTAAGCAAACAGCGCAAGCGGCGCCAAAAAGTATGCAACGTTTTTTTTAATTTTTTTAACTCTGTCATTTTTTATCCGATTATCTTTATTAAACTTTCAGAGATTGCAGATATTGGGCACATACTGCACTGCAAAAGATGAGCTTGTTATCTTCAAAATCGTAGGAGTTATTTAAATTTTATTTTTAATTGTGGGGCGCACAGTGGTCCAAATGCCAAAAATGTTGGCAGAAATTCATTATTTTTTTTAAGTGTAATGCAAAAACAATTTTTTTTTCCAATAGCTTATTAGCTACGGCAGTTTAAAATCATAATGGTATAATTGAAAATGCAACACTGCGAATTTAGGCAGCCCTGGAAGTCAGCTGTTTGTTTACCACAAACTATGAATTTGTGTGCCATGCAAATAAGAGCACATTTCAAATCTATATAAAATAAAAACTAAGTCGAATATTGAAGTAAATCAAAATGGAAAACAAAGTTGAAGGTCTGTATATTATATGTATTATCATACATTTCTTGTTTTATGTGATTTGTCTTTGTTTAATGAGTTTTCGTAAAGTGCTGTTCTCAGCAATTCTAGCCGCAAACTGGTTTTGTTTCGTGGAACAAAAATATGTTGGAATGACGTGGATTAACGTAACTATTAACTATATTATTCTTCAATATGTATTTAATGGGAGGATATCAATCTTTCTTGCACCTATTTGCCCCTTTTCAGAAAAATCGCTTTTAAAAATCGAAAAAACATCAAATTAGCTGCAAGTCGAAAAAATCGTTTATATGGCAGCTCTGTGAAATAGTGTTTTAAACTGAACCAAATTTGGTGAGTCGTCTAGGGAGCTAAAAACACGTATACAAACCAAATTTTAGTTCAATTGCTTATCAATCAAAAAAGTTGATGCAAGTCGGCCGGATTGGTTATATGGCAGCTATATAAACTAGTGCCGCAAATCGAACCAGATTTGGTAAGTCGCCTTGGGCACACAAAATATGTGTACAAGCCAAATTTTAGTTCAATTGCTTAAAAATCAACAAAGTTGGTGCAAATCGGCTGGATCGGTTATATGGCAGCTATATAAAATAATGGTCTAAGACGAGCGAATCTTGGTAAGATGTCTTGGGGGCCCAAAATATGTGTACAAACCAAATTTGGGGCACTTACCTCAATAATTGGAGTTTCTGCCAAAATTTGAGGAATTTGGACCACCGCACTGTCGGCCAGAAATCTCATTTTTTGGCCAAAACTCTGGCATTTCTACACCAGACTAGCTAGGAAGCTAAAGTTTTTTACGATATGTTCTTAAAAGATTGAACTTAACGCACATAATTTTAAAAAAATAAAGAAATTTTAAAACATATTGATAATCCAAGTCAAAGTTGGAAAATTTTTCAACTTTTGGTTTTTTAATTTGAAAAACTGTGGTTAGACTAAGCCAAATTTGCAGAGAGGATATACAAGTGTAGATTGTTTCTAAGAAAAATAATTGTCTTGATCGGATAAGTCGTTTATGAGTTATTAACTCAAAATAGAAACTGGCTCGATGCGAAATGGGGATACATTTTTAAAAGCGATTTAATAAAATCCAAAGCAAAACCGCGCAAAAGCGCATCCCTCCAGTTATAGTACAATATTCAAAGAAAATTATTTGACATGTTACGAGTGATTAGCCAGCGGCACCCGTGGGTACTCTCAAATCAAAGTTGCCAAATGTAAAAAAACCAAAAAATTACTGATTTTTCCATTTTTATGAAAACGAATACAATTGGAAACTTCTTTATAATTTTTTATTTAAATCTAGTCCGTAGTCGAAAATATATAATTAATCTCTAGAAGCTGTTTCTTTCCTAGTTTCGACTATTAATTATCCATTTTTTGGAGCAATTTCATGAAAAATCAACTTTGAATTGCTGCCATTCAAAAACCAAAAAGTGAAAATGTTCAAATTTTTGGCATAAAATAGCTATAAGTATTCTTAATCGTTTCCGACAATCGTTTTATCAAGTTTCCCAAACAAAAATGTGGGACTTTAGGACGGTAGGGGGCGTGGCCAAAATTTGAAATAAACTTGATCTGCGTAGGGACAATAGGAGTCTACATAGCTCATCTAGTCTCCGAGATCTAGGTGTTCATACAGACAGACGGATATGGCTATATCGACTCGGCCGTTGATGCTGATCATGAATATATATACTTTATGGCAATGTTCCCCAGCAATGCTCCGGGGGGCCGAGCACACGGCCGAATGCTTGCCGAAGTAATGCATCATTGTGTGTTAGAGAGAGACAGAGAGCCTTCTTCTTGGGGATCCCTGCTTAATGGGGTCGGAGATGCTTCCTTCTGCCAGTTACACGACTTTAGTATACCCTTCTTTTTCTACGAGTAACGGGTTAGACGAGATTCAAAGCAAAAAGGGAAGGGCAATCCTAAACGCTCAAGCTTAAAGAGGAGAAGTTCATGGTTCACAGAGTCAAAGGCTTTACTTAAGTCGGTGTAAATGACATCAGTTTGCATTTTCATAAAGAATCCATCATTAACTATTGAGGTAAATTCAAGCAGATTAGTTTAGCTACACCTCAATAATTGGAAATATCAGATTTTCCACACTTTTTATGGAGGGGAATAATGCAAGACTCTACCAAAGAGTAGGAAAGACAGTAGATAGGCACTTGATGGTTAGTGTGACTCAAGATTACTAATTTAAAAAACATTAAAAAGCTTAGGGTATGCTTATTTATTCTTAATTTAGACACCGAGACGATTACAACTTTAACAGTGTGTAGGAATGCACATTGAATGGCCACAAAAATAGTTTTCCCAAAAATATCCAAGAAATGAATTTCACAACAAAAACTATGACCCCCGGGTGCTTCCCCCCTCGGTTGTCCGTTGTGTGTACCTACCAAAATTCTCGAACAGTCTGCGCGCCCTGACAAGCTGCACGCACTTTCCGCTTCCCCTCCCCCGCCATAGCTACCCACACGCGCGCATCAAAAATCAATCTGCACAACAACAGCGTCATCAGTTTCGCTGCTTCTTCTTGTCTTCGGTTTTTGTTTTTATTTCGCTTTTCGCTTACGACGAGACCTTTTACACGCACACACACGCACGCTAGCTAGCTAGCTGGCTCTCCCCCTCCACCCACCCCTTGGCAGTGATGTAAATTTACAAGCGAAACGAACGAAAATTTTTGGTTGCAAGTGAAATTGGCACGAGGCGGCGGCGCTGCAGTCGTCAATGTTGTGAAATTCTCATTCCTCTTACACACACACACACACACACCTCGCATGAGTTCGTATAATTGTTTGTTATTCTTTTGTCTCGCTCGCACACTGGTTATCGGATTTCAGAAAGGCGCAGCAGCAAAGAGCAGCGGAGAGAGGGGAAGAAGAACACTAACTGAAAAAATACTCAAAATACTACTACTACTACGACAACAACACGCTGGTTCTCCTCTCTGAAAACCCAACCCACCCCACCACACCGCCCGCACCAGACTCTGCTGGGAAGCGACGGTTTCCCCCTCTAACCATTCCATTCATGTTAACGACGCGTAGTAGAGAGAGACAAAACAGCCACAGAGAGCGGCAGCGAGCGAGAGGGAAAAAAATTATTTACGATTTATTTTGATTTTTACACAGTCTCCCAAACACAACCGTTGAGAGTGTGTGCGTGATGATGCGGGGGTTTTTATGTCAGCGGCGGGTCGGGGGGTTGGACTTTTTTGACTTGAAATGGAATGGAAACGCGCATTTGGGGTACAGTTGGCATTGGTACGCGCAGGCGCAAAGAGCAACGAAGAGAACGCTGGCGAATGAATTGTGGAACTTAAGTGTTCATTTGCAGCGACTCTCTTTAGCTGTATACCAGACGTTCCTATGGAATGGAACACTGTGCTCTTAGTTGCCGCGTTTGTTTTTATGCATTCACTTTCGTACCTACGCTCGCGTTATTTTGGCTCTCCACACACTAGTTCGTCACAAACTGCTTCTTCTTGTTTGTTTTTGTTGTAAAGTAAACTGTACGTAGCGTAGGCTAGATCAGGGGGAGGGGGGACGTCCTAACATTTAAAAGGTGTACTGTACAGAAGAAGAGGGTGACCCCATCATCATCATCATTTGAGTATTTGTTCCACTTCTCGGAGTTGAATGAACCCAACGACCACCCGCTTTGGATACTTCTTCCATTTCTAAATATGGCTCCTTAATTGCCGTTCGACTCAGTTACACAAACGACGCAATAAAAACCATGTTCATAAAGGTGGGCGGGGGGGGTGGGGTATCCACCGAAATGGCACGTGTCTGTGGTATGGGATAACAACTCTTCTCGCTTATCTATTTTTATAAACAAACGCCACAAAAAAATACCCAAAAACTAAGTCATAATAAGTCAAGGAATAACTCTATTTTATTATAAACAAAATCATTTGAATATTTATTAGCAGACTACAAAACAAAAACAGAAAAACACAAAAAAAAAAACAACAGAAATCAATCAACAACCCCGTTGGAACAAATAAGTATTCTTTATTTTTGTTTTGTTATTTTTTTTATGCGTGTTTGGTGCGTAAGCGGGGGGTAAATGGGCGGAAGAAGGGGAGTCTCTTTTAGGGTTTCACCTGCTTATCACACACAGAAACGCGAAACGCAGTCACCCACCCACCTATTGAGGTCAGTCAAAGGGAAAGCCGATTTGGCTGAAAGTAAGGCAAATCTTTGGGCAATACACAAACTTACATGAAAATTATAGGATTCACCAAAAACTGAACCGATTCTTCAGGAAAACTTCAAAGTCTCGAACCGACCCGCAGAAATTGTTCTTTACCTTCCCGGCCGAACCACGACCAAGGAAAAAAAAAAAAATAATTTATAAATAGTTTGGTGAAGATCGTTTTTAAACAATATGTATTATTACGACTATGAGAAGAAAGAACAAAGCCGAAAGTGAAATTTAGTTGAAGGGCAAAGCCTTTCGTCAGTACACCTCACAAAATTTAAGCTATTGGGGCTTCAGCAACGAAGACATTGAAAATTATAGTGAATATAACTTTCCTCGTTTTTTCTCATTGTTTACCGGTACGCTACATTGGTAGACCAAACGGAACGGACAACTATTAAACTTCGACCACGCTAACATTAATCTCAGAACTTTGTCTTCCGATCTCTGACTTACAGTGGGCCTTTTCTCATAACACACATAACACGTTCTCAAATCCTAAGCGTTTTGAACTATATGAACTTTTTAAAAGGGTCCAAAGACGGGTTAAGCCACTGCCACTACCAATAAACTGTTTTCTTAATAACTTTTTTGAACATATTTATTTCGGCCTGAAATTTTTACATTTTGCAACACTGTTATTTAAGCAGCTGATCACAGTAAAAAATGACAAGTAGGAATTCCCAAAAAATTGACTAAATGTCAAAAAGGAGTATTGCGCTCTGCTCATATACTTAAGCCACCTTGAGCTAAAATCGTCAAACTTGTGTTTTTTAGGGAAAGTTGTGCTTGTTATTTTCTTAACTAAAATATTATTGAAAACTAAATACGTTTCCCAAAACAATTTGACCGCTATGGCAAAAACTAAAAATACAAGTCCGGCCGAAAGAAAGCCAATACACTCAGAAAAAATGGCGTTCTGAAAGGCAGCCCCATTTTCTTACTTTTACACCCAATCCGTTCTTTTTTTCCGTTCTTAAAACAAGACCACGTTCTTAAAAGTATACCAAACGTTCAAGAACAAACTAAGAAAACCCGTTCTCAGTTTGGGTCTTGAAAAATGACCGACGAGTCCGACATATTGAGCGATCGCTAACAACAAAATATATTTAAAGTTTGTGATGAACTAAAGTTATATTATTACCAAAAACATGGCTAAGGATATAGTTTGAGTATCTAAATAAAAAAATATAATCAGTTAAATAAACAGAAAACAAAATGTCGTTCTAAAAATCATGAACATTTGGTCATGGCTTGGTTTATTTTCCGTTTATAAAAATAGAAAGTGAAATGAAATGGAATATTGGATTTTCGGACCACTCAGCATTTTAAAAAATATAGAAAATGTTCAAAACATCTCAAATAAAAATTAGTAAAAAAAAAAAAATTTAAAAAAATTTTCCACCACGGGGATTTGAACCCACGACCACGGCGCTCCAGAAAATTCCTACCCACTAGGCTACAAGGCTTGCTATTGACCGTTGCCAAAATGCTTAGTTACCACTGCTCAAGATTCAGGATGAACTTTTTTATTATTGTTAGGCAGCTATGAATCTTAGATGACCGTGGTCGAGTGCATACTTCCGTCTTTTTCAGTTGCCGGGGTCCCGACAAGACAAGGTAAAAGTGAAACAGGAATGTTTATGATTTATTAAATTTGTAAGACTTTATATTTTTCGTGTGGCCCACAAAGCCAGAACATGCCGACATAGCATTTTAAAATTAGAAATCGGTCTCAAAAAGCGTTCTTTTATTAAGATATTTTAACATGGAACCTGGGAAAATATTCCACATGAAAAGCCCAGAAAAACCACTTTAAACGACGATAGATAGATTGCCAAAATCAGTAAAGCCGATCCGTTCTTGACTTCGGACGCAAATCAGAGGTCAAATGGTGGCAGATTATGGCGTGAATGTGTCAGCTCAGACCATAAGAAGACGGCTAAATGAATTCGGGTTATATGGACGCATTGCCCACAAAAAAAAAACCATTGCTGTCCATTAAAAATGTTAAAAAGCGCCTTCAATTCGCCACAGAGCATATTCAAAAAGGTCCCAATTTTTGGAACATGATTGTTTGGAGCGACGAATCTAAGTTTAATGTCTTTGGGAGTGATGGTAAACCATATGTACGACGTCCTCCCAACAAACAATTGGACCCCAAATACACGAAGAAGACCGTTAAACATGGTGGCGCTTCGATTATGGTCTAGGGGCTGTTTCACCGCAGCAGGCGTAGGTCCCCTAGTGAAGATAGAAGGCATTATGAACGGCGAAATGTACAGGGACATCCTTATTTACAATATATCTGGAGAATATGCCGATAATTTGCCACTTGCCTGGATATTTCAACAGGACAACGACCCGAAACACACCAGCAAGATAATCAAGTCGTGGCTTAACCAAGAGGCAATCAATGTTTTGCAGTGGCCACCGCAGAGCCCCGACTTGAACCCTATAGAGAACTTGTGGGGAATTCTTAAACAAGTAGTTGGCCGAAAAAAACAGCAAATAAAAACGATTTGTGGCGAATTTTGCAAGAAGAGTGGAAGAAAATCACCCCTCAACAGTGCGCACGTCTTGTGGATTCAATGCCAAAGCGTTGCTCCGCTGTTCTTAAGCAGAAAGATTAAAGTAAATTCAATATTAAAGTAAATTTATTAAAAGTACTAGCTGAATATCCGGCGTCGCACAGGTTCTTATGATTCTTAAGAGAGGAATTATATTCAATCTAGTGCAGGCTGCATGTCGGTATAAACATTTTGGACCGTTCGATCTTTTTCTCTATATAAACGTCTTCATGATAATCTAAAATCAAGAATATTTTGCAAATATCGTGACTTTTTGACCGATTGGTTAATACTTCCTTTTTACCCGTCTACAATTGCTGTCTATCAAATCTTCACAATAATCCAGCCTCAAATCAAAAATTTGCAAATTTTGCAACATTTTGGACCGTGTAATCTACAGCTTCCATTTACCAACGCCGGCATTGTAATATAAGCACTAAGCGCTTTCATAAATATTCATAAGGTTATTTTGCAAAATTTCGCGATTTTTGGACCTTAGAAACCTTCGCGGCCAAGCGTTGTCCAAAGTTTTGTGGCAATCAGATGAACGGTAAAGTTTTTGAAATTTCGCGGTTTTATGACCATTTCAGGCCCATTTCTTCAATTTAGATGCCTTCGCGGGCAAGCGTACAACCATTCCTCAAAGCTTCATCAAAATCGACCATTTTGCAAATTACGCGGTTCTTGGACCATTTTCCGCCCATATCTTCTACTTGGAAACCTTTCCGGGCAAGCGTCGTATGATGTTGGGTTTATTGATATAATTGTAGTAAAAAATGTATGGTTTGGTACAGACTACCTTAATTTTTATAAGGAAAAGGTATATGTTTCACATTAGATATCAAATCTTTAGACATTTTTTCGGCAGAATTAATGGTCCCAACAGTTTTTAATTTCTTATTATAAATTTTTTGCGTGTAATGTTTAGGGAATCAAACTGGATTGAATTTAGGTTCCGGTTCTGATAATTACCGAAACTTATGTGTCAGTAATAGGTTCTGTTTTGGTTGTATTTTATTTCGGAAATTGGTTCCGAATTGGTACCTGAATTTGTATTTTGATATACCGGTGCGTATCGGTATGTATGTTTGGCGTTACTTGGACCGCTGGGACAGCAAACAGCAAATCTAAAAACTATGTCAAATTTTTTAACCTTAAATGTTCGACTATTTTTAAACATTTTTCTAAATGGTTAAAAGCTTTGGAAAACTTCAAAATAATTAACTTTACAGTCACAAAGAGACATACAATTTAACGTTGAATCCAAACAGCGAAGTTTGGGAAGCTTTTTCATGGCTAGTTACTTCACAGCTGGCATCAACAACTGGTGAAGGTGGCCGGTTGTGTAAGTTTTTAAAAAAAAACTTTTTCATTAGATGTCTGTCTTGTGGCGACCTCTTGCACAGCGGGCGCATACACTAACCGCTGTACCTAGCCCGGCCACCGAGATCCGGTTCTGGTTCCGGTTTGATTCCCTAATTTTAAATATTTTTAAACATTTTTGATACGTTTATTTATATTTTAGTTGTTGCTTATTTTCATCGACAACTATTTATAGGTTTCTCTCTAATTGAAAACTGGTTGAGTTTATCAAGCATACATTTAAAAGTATCAGAATCTCCAACGTTCAACTGAATTCCTTGCTTAATTATAGAAATTCAATGGAATCGCAAAAAATAACATCACATGTTGTGTACGCCCTTAAGAAACCGCACACAACACATTCCGATCTCTCCAGTTGACGTACAACCGGCTAAGAAAAAACAACAATAATAATTAGTTGCATATTGTATAATCAAATGATTTATTTTAATCGCTAGTAGCCGGCAAATGCAATATTTTAGCGCCAGCTGCCGTTGACTTGGCCAGCTTCGATCCGATATTTGTGGGGTTCAGCTGGTGATTCCAGTTGCTCATTAAGCGGTTCGAAGCGGCTTGCTAAATCAGCACAATTCTTTGAATTTTCTCAATGTGGTTTTAGCATGAAATAAATGATATTAATATTTTTTATTGCCATAAATGTTGATAACCATTTTTAATGAGAAAATTTGAAATTAAGCAAAAGACGAAAAACATAAACAACAATTTGGCATTGGAAATTTTGCCCGCCCGACGTGCTTGGGTCTGCCTTTTTGTTTGGCTATTGTTGTTAACGGCCTTCGCTAATGAACAGTTATGCAATGTGCAAAAAACAACAAAACAGATAAACAGAGAGAGAGAGAGAGGAGAGAGAGAGAGGTAAACTGCAAGCCAACTCTGAAACTGAAGTCAACGCGCAGCCGTTACAAGCGAATGCTTCAAGCCAAACATGGACTTTGGACCCAGCACGCAAACCTGACATGGTCTTGGTCCGCAATAACAACAACAACAACAGCCTCGGTGTGGATGTGGATGCGGATGCGCTTTAGGTATGAGATCTCTCGGAATTAGCTTTTCATAAACTGAAAGTTGCCTGGCTGAAGATGAGCAGCTTAGCCAATTCGAGGAAGAAGACAGTGGACTATGAAATTAGACAAAACCACTAGTTTGAGCCATCAATGAAGTGCAACTAAAGTTATTGTCTAACTTTCTAATGGAAAGACAAGTCATAAATTCCCTTGGCAGATCAGAATATCTGGGGGTCTTATCTCTTAATCTGTCTTAACAGCCATTTACACTCAGCACTTATAAGAAAACAAGTCAAGCCCGACTATACCTCCCAAAGTTGGTGCTAAGTTGTGTGAAGTGCTACACATCACCGTTGCTGTCGGTGCTGCCCCTCATAATTAAATCTATGGCGGTTCGATAAATAATAGTGATTACCTACACTCATAAAAAAAAAGTCCCAAATTAACCCTTAAAATTAGAAATTCGCCTTTGAAATCCGTCCTAAGGCGACTCACCCTAAAATTTAGAAAAATAATTTCTAAATATTGTGGGATACTTTTCTTAGCCAAAGGGCTACTTTTCTTAGAACTAGAATCTCTTTCTGAATCATAGAAACTATTTTCTTAAAATAAGAAATTTTTTTCTAATATAGAGACAAGTTTTTCTTAATAGAAAGGTATTTTCTTAAAAGCAGAAAAAATTGTTTAAGACCACCGGTTCAGGTCCACCACCGGTCCAGGTCCACCACCAGGTGACCACCACCGGTTCAGATCCACCACCGGGTGGGTCCCGATCCACCACCGGGTAGGTGAGGTGACCAGGTGGTCCAGATCCACCACCGGTTCCAGATCCTCCACCGGGTGGTCCAGATCCTCCACCGGGTGTGGGTGGGTCCAGATCCACCACCGGGAGGTCCAGATCCACTACCGGGTCCAGATCCATCACCAGGTGAGGTGGTCCAGATCATTTTCGCCACCACCGGTCCAGGTCCGCTTCGTTCGAACAACACCCCAGCTGCTTTGATTAATTTTTATTAAATAAATAAAAATTTTCAGGGACTGACTGGGATTAGAACCCAAGAGCTTTGTCGCGCGCAACGACGTCGGCCGCTTAGACGGTTAGGCTATTTCACAGCGTTGAAGTGGCACGTCTGAATGGGCTACTTATATTTTTGCACTGGAGCAAAAATTTCTGAAATCTAAAGCCTTTTTTTTCTAAAAGCAATGGCTGTTTTTAAGAAATTACAGTAGTCTCTTTAAGGGCTACTATTTTCTAAAATTAAAGGTTAATTTTGCCCTATTTTTAAGAAAAGACTTTAGAAAAATGCGCCCTAATTATCAGAAAAATCTGGCCTTTTCTTGTTTTTAGAAAAGTTTTTTTCAAAAAAATTTTTTTTGGCATATTTTTCTTATTTTTAGAAAACTTTTTTCTGTTTATTAGAAAATTTTTCTAAATACCAGGGCAAATTTTAAAATAGGGCGATTTTCTAAAATTCAGGGCGAATTTTTTCTGAGTGTAATATGTACAGAAGCCACGAACATTCTATCTATAAAACTGTGGGAGATATGACGTTTTTTCCAATTCGCGGGCGACGGTGGCAAGACTTGAAAATGAACACTCGCAATTGAAAGACCTTTTTTCCCATACATGTCGTACCTCTATCTAAGAAATATCAGAGATATCCATCTCTGAGATCTGTTTGTTCATACGGACAGACGGACGGAAGGACAGACGGACATGGCTAAATCGACTCGGCTGTTGATAATGATCAAGAATATATATACACCTTATAGGGTCGGTGATGCTTCCTTCTGCCTGTTACACATCTTCTTCTAGTTTCGATCCCTTGTGGGACATAGGGCATCAACCACTCCTTTCCTCCAGCGAAATCTGTTGTTGGCCCGACGCTTTGCGCCTCTCTAAGAACGGACGGTCCAAAATGCTTATATCGATTTGCAGCCAGCACTAGCTTGAATATAATCGCCTTCATAAGAATCATAAGGACCTGGGCGACGCCGGGAAATATTGTAATGAATATTTGAGTATTGGGCTTACGCCAGCCCAGAAAGGTTTCTAAGTTGAAGAAATGAGCGGAAGATGGTCCAAGAACTGCAAACATCAAAAAATTCGCAAAATTTTCGATTGCGATGAAACTTTTGGGCATGGTTGGACGCTTGCCTGCGAAGATTTCTAGGATGAAGAGGATGAATGAGGATCCACATGCGAGAAATTTGCAAAGTTAAGCCGATCATTGCGAACAAATTATGAGGAAAGGTTGGACGCTTACCGGCAATGGTTTTCTAGTTCCAAAAACCGCGAATTTGCAAATTTATCTAATGATCATATTTATGAAAGCATATTATTTTTAGATTACAATGCAGGCGTTGGTAAATGGAAGATGCAGATTGAACTGTCCAAAATGCAAGGAGGTGTAAACCAGAGTAAAAGAAGCCGCAAAATTTTCTTGAGTTTTGATTATTATTTAGACGGTCAAATATGAAGAGGCGAAGATCGATCGGTCTAAAATATCGCAATATTTTCTTCTTTTTATGTCGCATCTCGAAAGCGAAGATTTTCAATTGGATTCCCAGTCATAAATGCTTAAGCAGACAATCGATTTAAGAGTGGTTGACATACACCTTTCGATTAGAGTATTGGTATTCAAGTTAATAATGTGTTAGACTTTTACAAGTCTCAGAATGGGCTGGAAATTCGTAGTTTTCCCTATCTCCTCCGTCAGTTTTAAAGCCATCCTCACCAAACTTTGCACTAAGTCCTTTGGTACAAATACGCTCACTAAACTTTGCACGAAGTCTTCTGGTACATATAGGCTGCACATTTGTCGGAACCGGCCGGATCGGATGACTATGGCATATAGCTGTCATAGGAACGATCGGTCGAAAAACTAGTTCTAGTGAGAAAAACTTTTTTGTTTTTAATGAAAACGACCTTATCATTGGCATACACTTATTTTATATACTTTTACACAATTCTACAAAGTTTGGTCGAAATCGGATGACTATAGCATATAGCTCCTAAAGGAACGATCGGTCGAAAAACTAGTTCGAGTGAGGAAAACTTTTTTGTTTTAAATGGGATCGCCTCCAAATTTCCTAATTGACAGTGTATTATGCTTTTCCATGATTTTACCAAGTTTGGTCGAAATCAGACATCTATATAGTATAGATCCCATAGAAAAAAAGGGTCCAAAAAGTTGTCTTAAATTTAAAAACCTTTTTAGTTTTCAATGGAAGCTGCAAGGGTATACAAAACTTCGGCCGAGCCGAAGTTAACTTTCCTCTATTTTTAGTTTTAATTTTAGCGCTCCTAAGCTCGGCAATCTTTGGAGAAGCCTTTGAGTATTTTTCGGCATATGTATAAATTGTAAAATTTTAAGTACTTCGCCAACGAAATTTAGTTCATATTTAAAATTTTATTTCTACCAAAAAGTTGTCTCTTTTCTATCGATTTCCATTAGTGCTTAATTTCAGCACAGAATACTTCAAATTAATCCTACAGTTTCTTAACAAAGACTCTGTTCTTTTGAATTCCTTTAATTAACCCAAACATCTATGATTTCCCAAACACTGATTCACCTTACCATTTATAACTTGCACCGCAGTCGGTTCTTTCCCAAAATTTAACCAAAAGTCACAAAGCATTTCCTTGAATGATCTTCAGCATTTCCCCTTCGGACTCAAACCAAACCAATTCAAATGTCTTGTTTTGTCATTCACTGAGACTTCCGGGTTTCTAAACAAAATAAAATACAAATGATTTATGACAAAAAGATGACACAAGCAAATTGACAAAGCGAAATTCAACATAAAAACAATAAATATGGAATATTGGGAGGAAAAGTATTGCATCCACTTGCCACTCGTGTCACGTCTGTCATTGCTGAGGCAACACAAAACGTTGACAAATTACTTAGAAAATGCAACAAAGTTGGGCCAAAGGTTGGACGTTGGAGCGCAAATGCGAACCATTTAATGGCCGGGCGAAGATGCTCGCAAATTCAATTTCCGCAAATCTCGCACTGTTGCATGCAGCAGCCACAAGTCAACCCACCCCCCCCCCGCCCCCCCGCCCACCGTTTGCCTTCATCCATTTTGGCTTCAGTGTTAATTGCTGTCACATGACAGGCGACAAGCAAAAAGGATGTGCCACGGGGCAGACAGATGATTTCTCCTCTAACCCCTTTCTGTACATACTTTTTGCTCGCTGTTCCGTTGATGATTCAATTTCGAGCAAGTGCAGCAGTGTGAGCAGGGGGGAGGTTGACAAGTGTGCTGCGTGTTGCATGCTCCTTCCTCTCTTTCTCTCGCTCTCTCTCTGCTCGACTGTCATAAGTGATTTGTACAAAGTGTTTGCCTGTGAAAACTTTCTGATTTTTTTCGCTGGTATTTTGACATTTCGGTTGACACTTAACGGACACTTGTCACTTTGACACGGCAGACTCTTCACCGAAAAACAAAACAAAGAAAGAGAGATGACGGAAGGAAGCAAACACAAATATAGATTTGACCCTTCATTGTAGGTACCGCGTGGGTGTTTGGCGGAATCTCGGCATTGTCATTTGGCAAACATTGTCACTGTCGCCAGGACACACACACACAGACACGCTGAACAGCTGTAAAACGTGCAATGCGGCGTATGAGTAACGTACGACCAGCAAACGAATGAGATTATATCACCAACACCCCCCGCCAGCACGAACCACTGGCGACTGCCACAAAAATAACGAGCAACCGCACAAATGTTTACGAGCTCAAAAATAAAACATGCACAAAAATAAAGCCTGGCAAAAATGTAATAAAAACAAAAACAAAACGCATATAATAGAAACTACAGACCGTTAGTTGTGCATTGCATCACAGGGCAGGGAGCAGCGGCACTGGGTCTATAGGGTTAAGGTGTGCGATTTGAGGGAATGCTCTACTTAAGGGGGTATTGCTGCTTGGCAAAAATTTTGCAAATTTTTATAGCTTCGATATTTGAGAATATTGTCCCAAAAGGATTTTTTGAAATTCGAAATGCTTTAGAATACTTTAGAAGATATAGCCCTTTTAATGACCCAACTGCAAACTTTAAACGCGTTTATCTCGAAACCACGTTTTTCGAGCTGGCGGCACTGAGTGCAATCGACGCAGAATTGTCGCCATTATGGCTCCTATTTCAATCATAATTTTAAAAAATTTAAGAAAGGTCCAAATACAGCCTTCAAGCAGCAATACCCCCTTAAAGAAACAAAGCTAACTCTTGCTTTATGTCTTTATTTCCTCAAAGCAATCAAAGTATTTCAAAACGGCGAAGGAAACCTTAACAGATGACGCTTTTATAGTGATTTTAGAATTCTCGGAAAATTTCGCGTTTGTTGTTCAAGAAGCCGTTGAAGGCTTTCAATGGAATAACAATCAGGCCACAATTCACCCGATAGCGATATATTATAGAAATTCTGACCACGTATAGTTGGTTGGAATTTTCGACTGTTTGGATCATAACACTATAGCCGTTTAAATGTTCCAACGGAGACTGATCACCTTTTCGAAGGAATAATTTGCTGTAGTGAAAGAAATAAAATGCAGTTTTTACTGGCTCTAGGTTTTGTTATGCTATTGGCATAACTTTAAACAGAGGCACACAACACAACAAAGGAGGTTTCAGGTTGATTGGACGCGTTTCATGAGGGACCAAATCCTCACTCATCAGCGATCTTGGGAATTCCAAAGCAGCATTCGCGCAAAACACCAAAAAAACAGCCTAAAATAGACATTCCCCTTTGTATGTGAGTGGCCTCCATTTGACTTTGCACTCAGTGAGCAGCCATCGACCGCCACGTCTTAAGATCACTGATGAATGAGGATTTGATACCTCATGAAACGCGTCCGATCAACCTGAAGCCTCCTTTGTTGTGTGCCTCTGTTTAAAGTTATGCCAATAGCATAGCAAGACCTCGAGCCAGTAAAAACTGAATGAAAACTCAGTCAATTTTAAGAAACTTCATACAGCTGAAAAATAAAAATCATAAAAATATAAACGTTAGATGGGTTGGAATTTTTAGCGACTTCGATTTACGATATCCAGGCAAGTTCAATAGCGATTTTGTTCAAGCCGAAAATGTGATTTTTTTGAAGTTTGTTCTGCAGCGACTGTTTAGTTTATCAAAAAAACAATTACGTTTCTACAAGGCTCTGATATTAAAAAAAATTTTTTTGCTTTGTTCCTTAAATAAATTGTAGAAGTTGCCTTACATAAATGGCTATAACTCCGGTGTTTATTGCCCGATCAACTTCTTATACCCCTCAAAATTTTTGGGAAAGATGCAGTTTTAACATATAAATCGAAAAGTTTTTGAGGTACAGCCAGAAGGAAGCATCTCCGACCCTATAAAGTATACATATATGGGGCGTTCCAAGCAAACAAAAATTTTTTGAGATGATGTCTTCGAATTGGATGAAAATTGTACCATAGAAAGCTTATTATGAGAAAAGCATAACCCCAAGATTTGAGCTTTATTGGAATTCTGTTGCGCTTTAAAAGGTAAAATTTTGAATTTTTAAAATTTTAAATAACTCGAAAACGGCTTAAGATAGAGCTTTGCGATTTTTTTTCGATTGTTCAGGATTCAAAAGGCCTTCTAAATTGTGAATAATTTTGAAAAAAAAAAATTTTTCCATCATTTCTTTGCAAAAAAATTGATTTCTTCAAAAAACTGAGCCTACACTCAGAAAATTTTTTTCTTAGATTTAAGAAAATGTAGCCATAAAATGGGTTTGCCCTTAATTTAAGAAAATTTTCCTAAATTGGTGAAATTTTAACCTGAATTTTAAAAAAAACTAACCATTCAAATATAAAGCCCTAAAATTGAGAAAAAAATTTCCTAAAAATAAGAAAAAAACGATGCACTCGTCTTTACCTAAAAATAGGAAAAAAATTGATGCACTCGTCTTTACCTAAAATAGGCAGAAACGATGCACTCGTCTTTACCTAAAAACAAGAAAATAATTTCCTAAGTTTTACGAAAGATGCTTGCAGTAACGAGTTTCGCGTTTGACGAAAAAGTATTTGAGACCTCAGTGCATTGTAAAAAATATCGGAAAAAATAGAAAATTTTAAAAACAACAAAACTAAAAAAACAAAGAAAAAAAGGAAAATAAAAATAAATTGTATGTCAATGCCTTGAATGGGATTCGAACCCACGACCTCTGGGCTGCACGGCAAATGTTATGCCATTCTACCTCCGGTCTTGATTGCATTCTTTACTGCCATTTCGCCACCGTCTCGCGCGACACTGTTGTATCGGTGAGCGTTAAGATGTCCGTCGTTCGTGTTACAGTGCCGAGGTCCTGAGTTCGAATCCCAGTAAGGGTAAGTAAGAAATAAAATAATAAAAAAAATTGTATTTAAAAAATTATCACAGCAAAAGTAGGAGGAGGGGGAGAGGTGGTGGGTGGGGGGGGAAGGGGGCCCGCCCACTCACCGTGGGGAGCGCAGCAGCAACAAAATAAAAAAAAAATACATGTAATAGCCGCATCTTTTCAAACATTTTAAGTGGCGGAACATGTCGGTAGGTTGAAAATGAAAGAAAATCTGGCCATTTTTGTCAGGTAATCTCAAAAAAAATCAATATGGAAACTTTGGAAAAAATTGCTAATAAATAAAAAGAACTTTAATACGGTGGACCTTCAACCATATTTAAAACATTTAATCGGTAGAGAATTCAAGCAGCGACCTATACTGGCACGAAAGGCGTACGCAGGGGAGATTTTGAATGTTAAACACAACCCTGAATATAATTTACATGCTAAATACAAGACTAAGGATGAAGGGAATAAAAAAAAAATTTTGTAAAACGCTCCCTTGAAAATAGCCTGCGTACGCCACTGACAGGCACTGGGTGTAAATATTTTGAAAATGGTTGGAGGCCATCCGTATTTAAGTTCATTGCAAGATCGTTTTCTGTAAGCTTTAAAGCCAAAGCGTTTTTTCTGGGTCCTAAATTTAATTCAATAGCTTAAAAAACATGTTTGGGCAAATTAAGAACCAAAAATATAATTTATTAGACATTTTTTTCCAAATTTTCCATATTGGTTTCTTTGAGCTTACATGACAAAAATGGCTAAGACTTCTTTCATTTTCAAAAAAGATGCGGAGAAAACATTTTTTTTGCAAAGAAATGTTGGAAAAAAAATTTTCAAAATAATTTTCAGAGGGCCTTTTGAATCCTGAACAATCGAAAAAACCGCAAAGCTCTATCTTAAACTGTTTCAAAACTTTAACTTTTTAAAGCGCAAAAGAGTTCCAATAAAGCTCAAATCTTGGGGTTATGCTTTTCTCATAATAAGCTTCCTTTGGTCCAATTTTCATCCAATTCGAAGACATCATCTCAAAAAATATTTTTCTTTTGCTTGAAACGCTCCATATATTCTTGATCACCATCAACAGCCAAGTCGAACAGCTGTCTGTCTGTCTGTCTGTCCTCTGTCCGTATGAACAAACAGATCTCAGAGATGGTAAAAGATAGAGGTTTGACATGTATGGGACATATGCTTCTTATACTTGCAGGCAGATCAAGTTTATTTTCAATTTCTGCCAAGCCCCCTCCCGCACCCGCAAATTGAAAAAAAAACGTCATATCTCCCACAGTTTTATAGTTAGAATGTTCTTTCCTTCTGGACATATTTAGTAATCAGGATTATTTATCGATCCGCCAAATCGGTTCACTTTGAGTTATTAAAAGGGCTATATCTTCAAAAGTATTTCGAATTTCAAAAAATCCTTTCAGGGCGATATTCTAAAATATCCAAGCAATAAAAATATGCAAACAAATTCGAAAAAATTTTTGTTATGCAGCAATACATCCTTAAGAGCTTATAAATCCTACAAAGGAGCTCCGATCAAGCTCAAAATTTTTTTGCAAGCTTTTCTAAGCATAAGGTCTTTTTCCACTGAATTTTATCCAAATCATATAGGTACATAAAACTGAAAGTATGTTTTTATACTTTGCTAGCTGAATACCCGGCTTCGCCCGGGTCCTTTTGTTTCTTATGAGAGCGACTGTATTCAGTGTTGGCTGCAAGTCGCAATAAACATTTTCGACCGTTGGTCATTTTTCTTTATTTAACTATCTTCATGATAATCTAAACTCATGAATATTTTGCAAATTTCGTGACTTTTTTGAAAGTTTGGTTTATACTTCCTATTTACCCATCTTCAATTGCCGTCCATCAAATCTTCACAATAATCCAGGCACAAATCAAAAACTTGAAAATTTCGCAATATTTTGGAGATGTTCTAAGATGTATAGATATCTCCCTAAGGTTTTGACTCCCGCTAAACCGATATTCACGAATTTTTCACAGTATGCTCATGTCGATCAGGAAAGTGTCATAAGCTATGTCGTATGTCTGTGAAGTTGTCAAAAATTCGTGAGACTTGCAAAAATTATA